>PVIU01010616.1:28913-69175 GCA_004026605.1 Ondatra zibethicus | reverse complement strand
CCCTCATGGTCCTAACTTCCTAACTCATCTTCTCCCACCTTCTGCTCTTCACCTGCACCTTGGGGGCTCAATCCATTGCTCTGATAAGAGGGATGGGGGTGGGCCTTGGACTTCCAACAGGGCAGGGCACCATGCCCTCTTTCAAGGAAGAAGGGGGAGGGAGGAGGGGTGGGGGGGTAGTGGGAGGGGACCGGGAGAAGGGGAAGAAAGGAAAAAAAATTTTATTTCTTTAATTATGTTCTTGAATGGAAAAAATAAAACAAAACAATGTATGGAAAAAAAATCACCATAAGCTTTCACTTATAAAGCCAGATATTACAGTAATTATATGCTTCTCTATAATATCATAGGTATGAGGAAGAACTATAGCATGGTGAATGATTTTATATATGTCCTAGATCTTAGGATCTAGGATGCTCATTTCTACTGTCATATTGACTAGATTAGGAAACATCTGGAGCTTTCGTAAGGCACACCTTTGGATCTGTCTGTGAAGACATTCCCAGAACTAATTAACTGAAGGGGGAAGACTTGACTCCAACAGGGACAGCACAGTCCCATGGGCTCTGTTCAGACTTTACCACAAAAATGGTAAAGGAGTCTGACTGGAACATCAGCATTCTCTTCCCTCCTCTCTGGTCATCTGAGATGGGAGAAACAAATTCACACTCCTGCTGCCCCAGCTGAAGCCATTCCTACTGCTATGCTTCCCAGACAATGACAGATGAAAATCTCAAACCAAGACCCAGAGAATACCTGCCCTTGCTTAGATTGTTTCTGAGGAGGTATCCATGCTTAATAGAGGCATGAGCTACAGTTTGCTCAGTTTGTTTCAGTTACAATCCAACCCCTTTCTCAAGTTCCTGATTTAACTTGAAAATGTCCTTTGGGTATCTTCATTTGTTTCTCCAAGAGTTGTAGGCAAGTCTAAAAAGAGTCTTCACATCTTCCTTTCTACAAAAAGAGTTTAGAGAGAGGCCCTTTAGTCCAAAGACATCCATAGACGCATGGTTTGGTTCAATGACAACAAATACTACCAGTTCTTCCGTCAGTTTCACATGTGTTTAAAATGTTCACCTTTTCAACAATACATTAATCTTCTACTTTCAGAGCCTATTTAAGAAACCTAGAAAGAGCACAGCAGTGCAGCCCACTGCATGCTGCAGAGAAACTGGAGTATTTATTATGAGATGCAATATGCTCAACACTGCCAAATGCCCACATGGCCCCCACTTCTGAGATCAGAAATAGGAGAATTGTATGCAGAAGAAGAACGGAACAACACAAGCAAGATGCAATTGAGTGCTAGCGTGTTTAAAATATGTAATCATCCCTTAGCACTTGAGAAGGAGACAAGATGACATTACCACCACTGGAACCCAAACCAAGACCATGCAGCCTTCTATATTCAAAATGAAGAAATTCTCAAGGCTTAGCATCCAGAACCCCATTTATTTCTTAATAACCCCTCTTAGGAGACTATTTCACCTTGAATCTCTATGAATGTTGTTCCCGACCATCACCTCCCGGTTGCAAGTCTGATATCGTTCACAAGCTCCTGTCACATTTTCCAAATGCCTACTGCGCACTTTCTCAAACTCTTCCAAGAACTAATTCTAAATTTACATGAGTAAAATGAAGAAATGCATCACACCTTTTTAAACACAGTGTCAGAGCAAAACCAGAGTCTTAACGCTCAGCAAACCCCACCACCGAGCCACTTTCCTCCAACCTGAACGGCAATAGTTTTATACCTGTTTATCTTTCAGCCTGTCATAACCTGCTCTTCTGTTGCCCTGATAACACATTGTCAGGAAGCAACTCCAGGGGAAAGGATTTATTCCATCCTGCACCTCCAGGTGGCAGCTGAAGGAAGTCAGGGCGGGAACTCAAGGCAGTACCTGGAGGCAGGGGCTGAAGCAGACGCTGTGGAGGAATGCTGCTTACTGGCTTGTTCCCCTTCTTGCCTGGATTCCTTCCTTGTGTAGGTCAGGTTCTCCTGCCCAAGGATCTGCCATCAGGCTTACCCCTCCCACACCGATCAAAACATTGCTCCTCCAGATATATCCACAGAGTAAATGTTGGAGCAGTTTCCTCAATTGAGGTTCCCTCTGCCCAGGTGTCTGTAATTTGGGTCAAATTGACAAAAACGAGCGCATTTCCTTACCTTGGCAATTCTCTCTCTCTCTCTCTCTCTCTCTCTCTCTCTCTCTCTCTCTCCCACCTATTTATTTGGCTACAGTTCTTAATCCCCAATCCATTGTACAGTAAAATGTATTCTTTAACCAGTCTCCTTCTGCCTTCACCTGCCCCACGTCTTCCCAGTCCCGGGTTATCCCTAGAAACTCAGCAGAGATGTGCACAGAGGGAGGCAGTGAAGAGCTCACCAGAGATGTGTAGAGGGAGGCAGTGAGGAGGACCAGAAACATCAACATCATGCTCACCGCTCAGACTGGACATCACGACTTGTCCTTCACAAACTCTGAGTTCCTCTGCTCTCATATTTAAACTCATTAAACTCATATTTAAACCAATGAATTTAGCATGAGGATGAAGATTTACTTAAGATAATACGTAAAAGTCCAGAACAAAATAAGAGCTTAATAGACAGCGATCCTATATTAACATGTCTATTGTTGTGAGATGAAATAACTTGATTATATGCTTCTCCGGGTGGCTTCAGTACATAAGTGAGGCATATCTTCCTTCACATTTCTTCTTTTATTATTTATTAGAAGTGAGGTTATTTCCTTCAAACTTCTTTTCATTTGAATAAATATTACTTATTCTTCAAGAGTCTTTTCCTGCCACGGATATCCTTACTTACATCTCTGTTCCCACCCCAAACCACACTAAGCCCTCTCATCCAATTATGGGATTATCTAGTATCTATTTTCTATTGCATCATTTGAATTTAAAAACATATTTATTGCACATCTTTTCTTAATTCATGCTAAATGAATGCTACTATTTCAGCCTCCTAGTAGACATAACTTTCCCATGCAAATGTAGACTATCATTTGGGACATGAGTCCAGGGCTATATTCAAAAAAGGAATTTCATGATATTTGTTGGAATGATTAATAAATAAAGAGTGCTTTAATGAAACAGAAACACAGGGTTGGCATGAGGATTAACTGGAATGAGAATCATAGTTTGGTGAGAGCTGAATGCTAAGAAAAGGTAGCAGCATGATTAAAATGGCAAGTAGGGAGGTCTGATACAGTAACACTGGCTGGGATAGATGCTGGACGAGAAGCTGAGAACCATAGGGTTAGAGGAAGAAAATCTTTGTCTAGATGAAGCAGGGAGACACCAAAGATGAGCTTGCTTTTGATTTGGCAACACCATTAAGCCTGCAATGCACTTGTCTGATGATCAAGCTTGGAAAACAAAATTAAGAAAATATAAACTGTCAGTGAAGACTCTCAGAATCCCCCAAATATGGATTACTTCCTGTTTTCCCAATACCTCTTCAGTTGTAAAACCTTAAACTTCAAATAGAGGATCAGAAAGAGCTTATTTGGTTTCTCAGTTCAGATTGTCTTTCATTCATGGAAGTAGACTAAGAAACCCTAAGGTCAGAAAAAAATGACAGTGATATGTAATTCTCTCGTTTTTCAGATGTTTTTGTATTCAACCTACTTACAGACTGCTGGTATGGAGTTTTAGCATAGCACAGAAGGATTTTACCTACACTTCTGGCTCCCTTGAAACAACAGAAGCAGCATTTGTCCCTTCTATTTGAATCAAACCAAACAATAAAGCATGTGTAACAATAGTACTGAAGTTCTAGACAGTAGCCAAATAAATAGAAAGCCACTAGTGCAAGGCACAAAATTGCCCCAATTCCACACTTTGAGGAGATTTATAACCCATAAAAGGAAGGAAGAAATCCAAGCAAAGTTTTTTATATCCTTGAAGCCAGTGACTCAGTACTGAGAACCCTGGGATAGGAAACTATAATAGGAGGCAACTACACGGGGAATACAGCAGAGATCTGCGAAGCGTCACTGGGAAGCTAACTATGAACCCTTCAGTAGCACTCACACTGGTGTCAGAGCTCAGGCTGACCCACCACAGCACCCACTGCCATCACTAAGGTTGAGGGGCATCATGATTCACACGATACAGAGTTATCAGGAAGGCAATGGGGCCGAGTCAACAAGGAAGCACCGCTCATTTCTGCCCATCTCATTTCAATGGTGGATCCAAAGGATTTGCTTGATTCCAAGAAAGTTCACCTATACCCAGAGCGAAGCTCAAAATATACATAGGAATAGAAAGCTACATAACCATTAAGGAAGTAAAATTCAGAATATTAGAGACACAAATAAGAAAGAATTTCGGAAATGAAATGAGGGTTTTAACTGCTTGAAATTAACCCAGAATGGAGGTCAGTGCTAGAATTAGTAGGCAAGGACATGAAAAAGCTATCGCAACCAAATGCTAAGTGTAGCCATAAGAACATGGAAGGAGATCTTTTAAGGTTAAAACCATAATATGCAAAATGAAAATTATGCAGAATGGAGTTAAAGGCTCACTCAGCACTCCAGATAAAAAGATTAAGGAACTTGAACACACATAAACAAAAATCAATCAAGATGAAATGCAGAAAGTCAATGTGAAATCAATAGCAATGTGTATGTGTATGTGTGTGTGTGTGTGTGTGTGTGTGTGTGTGTGTGTGAGAGAGAGAGAGAGAGAGAGAGAGAGAGAAATTAAAACAGCACCTATGAACTGTTTGACAGCTTTGGTTTCAACAAATTTTACATTTGAATACATGACTGGTTATATTTCAATTATACCCCAAGAAAGCTGTTAGAAAAAAACCTTACACTGTGTTATTTTTATGTACTTGGATTTGTAACTGACTCATGTCCATTGCTTGAATTAAAAGGCTCCATATCTACCCATCCACTTACCATCTCTACATGTAGACATTTCATGAACAATTTAAGCTACTCAAACTGAACACGAACGACTAACATCCCTTCTCCTCAAATACATGATGCTCATCTGTGCCTTTCCATTTTATTGACTGAAAATTCCTTTCGCCTGGTTCTTCACTAAGCCAGAAATTTTTCTACTTTTTCCCTTGCAACTATTTTCACCATGTCAGCAGACATTTTTGTTCGTTTGTTTGTTTGTTTCATTTCTCAGGAAACCCACACTTGCCCCCTTACTCTCACTCCCATGGATTCCACACTGGTTAGAGCTACCATAGACACTGTCCATTAATGTCTGTTTAATTTCATTTCCCTCCCGTTCATTATAGAAATGAACATTTTATGAAGTTTAAGATGTTTCTATTTCTTTGCTCAGAAAACATCAATGGAGTTCTATATATTGCCAAACATGAAGTATCCAAAAGTCCAAAGAACAGCCTAGGCATCTGTGGTGGCTTGAAAGAAAATGGCCCCCAAGGGTAGTGGCACTATTAAGAGGTGTGGCCTTGTCAGAAGAAGTGTGTCACTGTAGAGGCCAGTGTTGAAGTCTCGTGTATGCTCAAGTCACACCCAGTGAGACAGATCAATTCTTTTTGTCTGTGAGTCAAGATGTAAGAACTCTCAGCTCCTTCTCCAGCACCATGTCCGCCTGCATGCTGCCATGCTTCCTGCCATGAGGATACTGAACTGAACCTCTGAACAGTAAGTGAGCCACCTCAATTAAACGTTTTCCTCTGTTAGAGTTGCCATGGTCATGATGTCTCTTCACAGCAATAGAAACCCTAACTAAGAAAGAAGTCAGTACCAGAAACTGGGGTATTCTTGTGATAGGCCTGACCATGTTTTTGTTCAGAGGAATAAGAACTTTGGTACTTTCTGTTAGGAAGGCAGTGGAATGTTTTAAGCACTGCTTAATGGACCATACCAGTAGGCATATGGAAGACAGTGGTGCTAAGAGTTATTTGAACTGTGTGGGGCTGGCTCAAGAGACTTCAGAGGAGAAGAATATTAGTATGTTGCCTAGAAATGATTCTTGTGATATTTTGGTAACGAATGTCATTGCTTTTTGCTCTTGTCCACAAAGTGTGCCTGAGGCTAAAGTGAAGAGTTTTGGATTAATTCCATTGCCAGAGGAAATCTCAAAAACAGCTTCATATGGACTCTGTTGTGTGGTTATTAGAGGCAACTCTAAGGAAGATTTATAATGGAAAAAAAAAGCAAGCTGCACAGGGAGAAATATGAGGACAAGAAAGTGAAATGGAGCTAAGTCCTGTAATCAAGGATATAAACGGATTTTTAAAAAATGAATACAGGGAGTCGTGACCTCATAGCAAGTTCCTACCCAGCTAAATTTTCAACTTGTGAAAAGGAATTTTAGAAGAACATAGAGAAGAGTGTGATGGTGCACAGTCAGCACTGAGAAGGCAGGGGCTTGTGGATTGCTGAGCTTGAGGCCAACTTGACCTACAGCGCAAGTTTAAGGACAGCCAGGCCTAGGCGATGAAGGTACCCATCAAAACCAGAAAGCTGATAAAGATGTAATTGAACAAGCAACCCATGTTCCAGACCCAGCAAGCAGCAAAACTTGGCAGCTTTGGCCACGTGGTTCTGGATTTAGAGTTAAGGATAGAAGAAAGGAGTTATGGAATTTGCTTCTGTGACTAAGGAAAGTTACTGAGGCCAGGCATGTTTCAGGTGAGTCCCGGAAAGGAGGCCTAGAGAAGCCATTGCATGAACCTCTGAAGTTGAAGCCTGGATTGGCTTGGAGACCCCAAGATGTTGGAGATGCCAGACTATGGGATACTTGCCAAGGAAAAATGCTAACAGGGAATGGAACCATTCCAAGAGAGAGAAGTGTGTTGCAGTCAACAATGCAGAAAGGACTTTGAGATCTGAAGAACATTTTGACTTCAGACATGGACATGCAGTTTGGAGTTTGCCTGGATGGTTTTTTGTCTTGCTTTGGTCTAGTATTTTTTCACTATGCTCCCTTTGCTATGTTTTGAAATGGTAATATATATCCTGTGCCATTATAAGTTGGAAGTATGTAATCTTTTATATATATATATATATATATATATATATATATATATATATATATATATATATATATATATATATATATATATTTTAACTTTATAAGAGATTACAGTTAAGATATTGCATGAATTTCAGAGGAGACTTTGAACTTTCTTTTTTGTTGTTTCTTTTTTTATTGATTTTTATTGAGCTCTACATTTTTCTCTGCTCCCCTCCCTGCCTCCCTCACTCCCCTTCAACCCTCTCCCAAGGTCCCATGCTTCCAATTTACTCAGGAGGTCTTGTCTTTTGCTACTTCCCATGTAGATTAGATCTATGTATGTCTCTCTTGGGGTCCTCATTTTTGTCTAGGTTCTTTGGGATTGTGATTTGTAGGCTGGTTTTCTTTGATTTATGTTTAAAAAACCACTGAAGAGTGAGTACATGTGATAATTGTCTTTCTGGGTCTGGGTTACCTGACTCAAAATTATGTTTTCTAGCTTTATAAATTTGCCTGCAAAATTCAAGATGTCATTATTTTTTGTGCTGTGTAGTACTCCATTGTGTAAATGTACCACATTTTCCTTATCCATTCTTCGGTCGAGGGGCATTTAGGTTATTTCCAGGTTCTGGCTTTGGACTTTCAAATTTTCCTTATCCATTCTTCGGTCGAGGGGCATTTAGGTTATTTCCAGGTTCTGGCTTTGGACTTTCAAATAACTGCTGAGACAATGATAGACTCTGAAAACTTTTGAAGTTGAACCAAATGCATTTTGCATTATCATCACAAGCGTATGGGGGCCAGGGAGTGGGATGTGGTGGTTTGAAAGAAATGGCCCCCAAGGGCAGTGGAACTATTAGGAGGTGTGGCCTTATTAAGGTAGGTGTGGCCTTGTTGGAGAAAGTGTGTTGCTGTGGAGATAGGCTTTGAAGTCTCACTTATTCTCAAGCCACACCCAGTGAGACAGACCACTTCCTGTTTCCTGCATATCAAGATGTAAAATCCCAACTCCTCCAGCACCATGCCTGCCTGCCTGCCTGCATGCATGCATGCATGCATGCCTGCCTGCCTGCCTACCTGCCACTGTGTTCCACCATGATGATAATAGACTGGACTTCTGAAACTGTAAGCTTAAGTGTTTTCCTTCATAAGAGATGCTGTCATCATGGTATCTCTTCATAGCAATAGAAACCCTACCTAAGATAGATTCTTACTGGCATTTCTGTTTGTATAGAACACTATTCCCATCAATAGCAATACTGTCTAAGAACTCAAACATTCCCTAAGCAGTACTGGGAATGTAAGTTTTAATTATCATATATTGAATCAGTAAAGACGTAACTCCAAATGATCTTGACCAACTATTACTCATTGAATAGCAAGTAGAGTGAAGTTGGGACTCCATCAGTTCATTTGCACATCTTCATCTTGCAGTGGTACTCCAAGGTAGCTGGTGGTTGTATGGCAGTGGCAGGAATCTCTTTCCAGAATTCCAGTCTTATAAAGGGACTCCAATATCCCCTTCCAAAGACAGAGATATTGTCTAATTAATGAGTCTGGAAAAAAATACTCTTGGCATCACAGAGGCTCCTAGGAAGTCTCTAGAGAGAGAAAGATGGTCTCCATCTTTATTATGTCTGTAAGGAAACAAACCTGCCTTCCTAAGAAGACAATATCTCTAGCTTCCAAGGCTCAACAATCTAGTCTGCGATGTGTAGGAATATCAAACAGAATTTTAAGCTCAAATCCTGGATTTTCATATCCCAAATCTTTATCCAAATATCATTGCCTTGGTAAAACCTGGCTCAAACATTTTACTTACTACTGCAATACGCCCTCAGCATTATTCTATTCAAAGAACATGTCAACCCTTCTCAAACATTCATATTTAAGATCTGCCATCTCAAGCTCAGAGAATATTCATTCCATGAGAGCATAAATTGTACATTTTTTTCATTACTGTGCTCAGAAATAACAACCTCTCATAGTAATAATTAATAAACTATTATAAAATATTGTTCATGGAATAAAGCTATAAAAGCATTAAATTATAGTTCTATGCCATGCTTGTCAAAAATTCAAGCCTTATAAAGCATTAAATTCACAAATAAAGGTTATTATAAGCTGGACGTTTGAAAGGGGAAAACCCATTAGACTATCAAATTGTGCAGGTCCAATATTTCTTCCATTGAATCTGCATCACAGAACATAGATGGATGGCAGTCTCAGAAGCCACATCTTTTATTCCAATATTCTGGTCACAGCACACAATGATTGCTTAGTCTGTTTTAACCAAGCACTGATCACAATGAAGTACTAGAAGTGGACAATTCCTCTCCATGAGATTCCTCTGCTAGACTAATATGGCTATGGGTCAACTCATAATTTTAACTAAGTCATTCACAAAACCAATGAATCATATAAAGCTCTTCCTACCCACTCCTTCATTCTTGAGCTTATACATGTGTTACTACAGTTTAGATGCTGGATGCCCCCCCCAAAGTCCCATATGCTAAATTTGGTCCCAAGGAAGATGTTACTGTCAGGTAGTAAAACTTTTAAGAGATGAGGCCCAAGTAGGAGGTACCTAGGTCATGGGAAGCATATTCTCAAAGGACATGGTAGGATAACAGCCTTTTCTTTTTATGTCTTTTCTTCCTCACCGGAGGAAGATGCTCACTACCTAGCAGAATCAAAAAATGGGTCTACTAGATCATGAACTAGAAACTCTGAAGCCTTGAAAATTCCTTTTTCTCCCGACTAGCTAATTATTTCAGTTATCTTGCTATGATTACAGAAAATGGAATGCCAGGGGTATCAAATTGTGTTGTTGTCTAAGAGTTATCCTTCATTCTTCTTGATCCTTCACAAACATTGCCTTCTAGAAAGTTGCTTTTTGTTTTGTTTTGTGTTTTTGTTCTTGTTTTTGTTTTCCTTTTTAAAACCTATTGTTTTCATGTCAGCTTCCTGGGAGATGTGATCCAACACAAAGGCACATTAAATCTGTCAATAGTGCTAAAGTTTGTCTCTTCCCAAGGTTATCTTAAATGCAGAGGTAATGTCATAATTATAGGATTCATGTTTGCAAAAGTAAGCCGTAGAATTTCTTTCCCTGGTGAATAGCAACTAACCAGAACTCTGGGCTCCATTTATTTGGGAGACCAATTCCATAGGGTGTGATTTGAATTTAAATTTATCTCAGAACCAAAATGATCTTTCTTTCCATCTGTGTGTTGTGTAGTGAAACTATTCTTCATCCAACAGGGCAAGGCGTTTTGCTTTCTCGGAGGCATAGATAATTTTTTTTTTAGCTTGCCCTGAACATCTTCACGTTTGTCCCAATTTGCTGCTTAGTTGATAACACAGTCTCAAGCAAGTCCACTGTACATTGCAAGGCCATATATATCATCTGATCAAAATCTCTGCTGTTAGAGATTGGCTAGGAAAGGAGCCATCTACTCTCTTATTCTACTAGGCAATATTCAGTAAATCATCTAACACTGTGAACTCTTCGCCATTGTGTTACACAAATCAGAAGAGTTAGAATAGGAAAATGTTTTGCAACAAATTGTTGCGCTTGTCCTTTTTATATTTTATTACCATAGACTTTGAGGGAGGGACTGCACCCAGGCACAGGGACACAATGTTATACATGAAGGACGGGAAGGTATTTGTCATTGCACAGCCCTCTTTAATTCCTCATCATGTCCACGCAGCCTGCAAAGAAGCCCTGGATTCATTCCTGAAGCTTTCTGACCCATAGCAACACAGTCCATGTCTGCCTTACACCTGGTGCAGCGCTCAAGCTGCATTCTCATGAACACCACACAGAGCTCAGTGTGAAGCCTTCAGAATCACTGTATTCAAGTCTTTGTTTGAACAGGGTTGTCTTTTCCTCATTCTGGTGGCAGCACACTGTTGGGTTGAATCCTGTTGTTAGCTAGACAGGGGTCCCGAGAGAGGACATGTTGGGTTCTGTATGTTTAACTTTTTATCCTTTATGTCAACCAGTTATGTTTCTAAAACATTTCCAATCCCCTAGGTTCACAGAAAACAAATAACTGCACAGCCCCCCCCCTCTTCCTTCATCCTTCATAAATAATCCCCAAGAAGGATGACCGCAGAGACAGGGTCTGAATGCTGAAGAGAGCATAATAACTCCAGCTCTACCTCGGAGAATCATTTTGCAGCCAGGTCACAAGCAAAGGAATGAGCTGCAAACTTTTTTTGTGTAATGGAAGCAGTACACTACCTGCCAGGCATGGTAGCGAAAACTCTTCCCTGCCAAACCCTAACGGTGTCATCCAAAGACCTTTAGTGCCTGTGTGATTTGTATAACCTAAAATGATGCCCTCTATGGCCTACATCTTTAGCTGCCATAAAGTGATGTTGTAATCTGGTTAAGTATGCGACTTAGCAAACCAGACTTCATTTTGAATCTAAACATCACCACACATTTGCCATGTCACCTTGGGCAAGGTGTTCGAACTTTCTGTTAGGCGGCTGATACTTGTAACACCAAAGATCCCAGTGACTTATCAGAAGCAAGGTTTATTCCCCACTGCTTCTGCCTTATGGCTGAGGATCTGTCATAGATAAGAAGCACTCTGTCTCAACCCACCAGCCTCCTTGTTGATATGCTTGAGACAGAGACAGATGTAGCAGATGTATAGGAAGGTAATGGTCAGCCATGTGACAGTTCTTAAAGCACTTAGCTAAACACACATACTAACTGTTCTACTCACCTTATTGAATTTAGTGCTGATATCAATGTACAGAGAAGTACACTTCTCCTATAGAGAAGATAGGAAAGTCAAATACAAAGGAAAGAGGTCCTGGATACGCTTGTATAGAATGAAATAAATACTTCTGTATAGATGCTATCTATCACCTACATCTTACTTTCTCTACCTATGAAATGTAACCCATAATAAATTACTGACTTCACAGACTTGTTAGAAAGTCTAAATTAATTTTTATATAAAGCCATATTTTTAAACAGAGCCCACAATACAGGAAAATCTTATTAACTGTTGAATATTATTATTTTTCCAATAAACATAGCTTTTTTCCTGCCTTACACAAGTGTTTAAGAATCTTGTTATTAACTTTTCTGTTATTAACACTTTGTGATGTGAGAGAAGTTGTATTAAATAGTTTATTAAGCTAAGAAATTTTATTCCACCCATTCCATACAGTAACATAGAAAAATACTCTCCATTCATGTCCTCAAAGACGTCATTGAAATGTTCCAAAGAGTGTTATAAAGAGTATAGTGTTTCAAGAAGAGATCGTCCTATACAGGAGCAAAATGGGTCATTTGTGAGCAACAGTGACATTACTGTGAAACTGGTAACCAACTGCTCTCGAGTCAGACTTGAGGCCAGCTCCATGAGAGGGAATTCATGCTTGGCACTAAACTTTGCTGAAGACCCATGACAAGGAATTAAATACCTGTTTTTATAGCCATTCACAGATACTATTCGCAGTCTTCACCACAGAAACCTCCCTTTTCAATGAATAGTGATGAATATAGAATACCAAGACTTCAAAAACACTGGAAGAAGATAGCAGATGAATGTTCAGCCATAAGCAAGACTTGTACACTGTTCGCTCAAGGCCCTGAAAACACTGCAGAAGAGGGAACAGAAAGAATATAAAAGCTGGAAGATGAGTCTTGAGAATAGCTGTGAAATGCTATTTTTTAACAAGACATACACATTATAATCTGAATACATATTCTAAGCTAATACATATCTGCTAAGAATAGGCTTGTTGAGAAACAACCATGAATAGAAGAAAAGTTCAAAGGGTCATCCCTTTCACAGCTAAAATATTTGCTACAGAAAGATTCAGGGAGAAAGTGTTTCTTCAGCTGTGTATCCATTAGAGACCCCACAAGGGTCCAATGTACAGTCCCAATTCTACGATCACAGAAATGACCCTGTTTAAACTCAATGGGTCATGAAACAAAGCCAAAAGTCATCAGTCTAGGAAAGGGACAGATAAGAAGGGCAACTGGATAGGAATAGGAGGGAGATAATAAAGAATGGCAGGAAAGCATAATCAGACTGTATTGTATGCATGTATGAAATTGTCAAAGAGCAAACTTGATTAATAAAATCATCATTTGTAAATCTCCTATGAGCCAAAAGGATTCTACTCAGCAGAAGAGATGCAAAAATGATGCAGCTTTTTGTATGTTTATAGTCTGGTTAAAAACCTGTATCTGAGGTAGGTATAGCAGAAAAGGGTTCCAAAGGCATAGATACTATCAGAGGTTAAAGGGAAGGGATTCTAAAGGCTACAAGCAGGAAATTAACCCTTGGGGAGCAGGACAATTTAACTAATACTTTAAGGGAAGTAGGATCAATTTAGCCAGACTAGAGGAGGAAAGGACATGGAGAGTAAAGGAACATTAGAAAAAGACAGCATCCTAGATTGCCTTTCTATTACTGTGATAAAACACTGACCAAAGGTAGCTTAGCAAAGGAAATGGTTTATTTCATTTTACCACTTACAGTCTATGATTGCTGGAAATTAAAGCAGGAACCCAAGGCAAAACTCTGAAGGCAGGAGCTGATGGAGAGGCCATTGAGCAATGATGCTTACTAGTTCGCTCTCCCTGGCTTGTTTAGCCATCTTTCCTACACAACCCAGACCACCTGTCCAGTAGTGTCACTTGTCACGGTATTCTCGGCTTTCCCATATTAATTAACAATTGAGAGAACACTCACAGTCAAGCCTGCATGCAAGGTTGAATCTGATGGAGGCAATTCTCAATTGAGGTTCACTCATCCCACGCAACTCTAGTTGTTGTCAAGTGGTCAGAGACTAACCAGCATGGACAGGTTGCCCATTCTCAGGAGAAATTGAAATTCTAAAAAAGTACAGATGTTTTCCATTAGAGACAGGGGTAGGGGGCCAAGGAAAGAAAAAAACAACTTAGCCAAACTAGATGCTCTTCCTTCTATCACCACCCGGGATTCTCCTTTAGGCTTACATTAGTTATTTCCTACTGCTGTCACAAAATACCTGAAGAAAAAAAAAAACAGCTTAAAGAAAGAAGGGTTTGTTCTGTTAAATGCCTACGTGAACATTTTTCATGGTAAGGATGGCGGGAGCCTGGCAGCAGGTTGTTGGTGGGTCTGCTTAGGTTTAGTCCCTGGCCACCCAGACCCAAAATAATTACATGGAAACTGTATTAATTAAATCACTGCTTGGCCAATAGCTTAGGCATCTTTCTAGCTAGCTCTTACATCTTAAATTAACCAATCTCTATTAATTTGTGCATCACCATGAGGTTGTGGCCTACCGGCAAGGTTCTGATAAAATCCCGCAGGAATCTTTCTCCATCAGCAGCTATATAGCTTCTCTCTGACTCTGCCTACTTTTCTCCTCTAATTCCCACATGGCTCTATTCTGCCCTGATAGAGGCCCAAACCAGATTCTTTATCGACCAATGGTATACAGAAGGGAATCCTACATCACCAGGAGCAAATGAGGCAGTTGGTCACATAATAAAATAAAATGAAATAAAAAAAAACTATCACATCATTGTTGGATGGGACTAATCAACAGAAGATAGAAAGCACCAAGAAGAGGCACAGAAGTCAAAGACCTACTCGCTCACATACTCAGGAGTCCCATAACATGCTAAGTTGAAATTTATAATATATATTCAGAGGACCTGAGGTAGACTCATGGAAGCTCTGTGTTTGCTCCGTCATTCTCTGTAAACTTTGCTTGCTAGTTTTGGAGGTCCTTGTTTCCCCGGAGTCCCTGTTTGTCTCCATCCCCTCTGGCTGTTGCCCTCTTTCTCCCTCCTCTTCCATGGGATATTCCTTGAATTCTGAGAAAAGGGATTTGATGGAGACATCACATTTAAAGCTTTGTGTTCGAAGGTCTCTCTCTCTCTCTCTCTCTCTCTCTCTCTCTCTCTCTTTCTCTCTCCCTCTCTCCATAATGTCTGGCTATAAATATCTGTTTTGTTCCCATCTCCAAGGCTTTACCTCTTACTAATTTACTTGAAGTACTTCTTTGAAATTCTATCTTCCCACTTATATCTCTCATTTCATACTGTCATACAGACTATATTTCCATTACGTTGTGACATTTGTCATTTATGCCCATCTATTACATGTTTTTCACAAAGACAATTTTCTTTCACATAATCTCAAGATACACAGTTTTTCAATATGACTCCTCCCAGTCTCTCTCTAAGAGACAGCACACATATGTAGACCTCAGCTTGCTCTCTTTTCCTGATCCCTATCATCTATTATAGAAGAAGAAAATGCATGTTTTGGCATGTGTGAATACTATACCAATAAGCATGTTCTGTAAGACATGTGTACGGATTTTCATATTCACCTGCCTTCATATGGAATCAATGCCACATGGAAATGTTTTGAGTTGATCAAACATTCTTCCAATTTGATGACCATCACTGCATTTGACCCCAGCTCTTAATGCTGTTGATTAATCACAAGTCACTTGCTGGTGCCACAAAATGCCAGGGAAGCTGTAAGAATAATTTCTTCGGTGACTGATTTTGAAGCAACTGATGCCTGTACCATATAGTAGCAATTTTGGAGGCTAATGAACCTGCATGACATAGGAAATGTCAGTGGGTTGCGGAGTTTGCTTGGAAGGCAGAAAGAATTACTAGGCCCCGGGTGTCACATCAGGGATCATGGGGAATACCTCAACTCACATTTGTGTCACTGGCTCAGTTTCTCTGCTGAGATCAATTTAGTAACAGCCACGTAACTCATGCTGTCACACAGCTGCCCATGGCTCGTGTTAAGCACGTTCATGTGAACCAGGATCATTGAGAGAAGACCTAAAATTCATTTCAAATGTGATTCCCTTTATTCTCTACGTCCTCCGCCAAATGCCACTGCTTGTGGTACGTGAACACTCAAATGTATGCACATGCACACGCATGAGTGTTTCATAGATTTCCGGAATACACCAATACTTCATGAGCTTATTACAGTCATGATTCTATATTCCCTTTTATTCAGTCCACCACTCCTGATTTATATTTGGGACCTAAGGAAAATTTCCTAAAGGGAGCAGGGCATGGGAAAAAAGAGTGAGGTTTTCCGCTGTACTGTCAAACCCTTCTAATCATATTTTTCTTCCCCTTAGACCACCTGTTTTAGTTAAGATTACCACAAAAAAATAACACAACGCCAGAGTGAGGGGGCCCTGCAGGTGACCACAGCAGGGAAAGGACCCTCAAAGGGGTGGGAATGCAAACACTGTTCGGATTAACTTTATCAACCTGGATCAAGTCTTCAGGGAGTCTGATGCCAGGTACCTCATTGTCAGCATATGTAAAACAAGGTACGATTTGCGCAAATGTTTCCAGGTAACAATCATTCCATTCCAAGCTTCCATGCAAGGTTCATCCCAATTCCCGATGCGCAATAAAGCTTAAAGTGTGACTACATCGAAACTCCTCTGCAATGTACACATGACTATGTAGGTGTGTTCTGTAGCTGAAAGGTCTAGACTCTAGTAGGGTCTCTAACTGAGACTACGTACTGGTCAGCATTATATGTGGCATCTCCCCTAAGGATGGGTTTATTTTTTAACTGGGATCTAAAGACAATGGTCTAGAGAAGGAAGAGCCTGGGATAAGTATGGGGGGGGCGGGAATTTGGGTGAGACCTGCCTCTATAGCCAAAGGTTGGTGAGGTCTGCCTCCACGGGTAGTAAGAAGGCTACCAAGTCATTAACCATATCTACTCCTGGTTTGGAAAACAGGTACTTCCTCCTTTGAAGAAACACCCTTTCATGACTAATATTCCTGTTTTCCCTAGTGACCTGTGGGCAAAAAGACCTTTGTGCTCCCAATGCCAGGATGCTTACATCAGCAGCTCACATGATAGAGAAGCCAAGAAAGGCAGAGTGGGAACCTGAAGAGCATGGTACAGGGAAAAAAAATAAAGTTATCTTAATAAAAGAAGGTGAGATGATACGGTCATCTGTATGGATGACAGACACTTGATTTAGCTGGCAGCGTTTGAAGAATGAAATTGTAGTCACCAGCTAGAAATATAATGAAATTTCACTTCATCGTGGGTTAGGGATTACTCCAAGGGAGGTTAACTCTAACTTCAACTACTTGAAAGAGGCTAACTGAACCCCTGCAAGCATCCCATATGGCAATCACAGAAAATACTTGAAGAAGAAATCAGGAAACTCACAGCCAGCTGAAGTCAAGGTGGCCATATGAGAGAGAAACCTAATGAAGAAAGTGTCACAGGCCACCTCCTAAACCCCTTGGATATATCTGTTTCCTGAATTGATTCTTACCACTATAAAACCTTAAGATATTGATAAGCTCAATTCAATATATATATATATTGAATATATATAATCGAATTTATATATTCAGTATAAAGGAATTGGAAAAACAAATTATAGTTTTTGATGCCCCAATTAATTCAAAATTCCCACTTTATATGATTATTTCTGATTCTCATCCAGTGTTTCAAATATCCTTGCATTTAAGCCAAAACGTCAATGGATCAGGATATTTTCCTGATGATGTAACACAATCTGAACTTTCATCCCTTGATTGCTTTAAACTCAGCAGGCCTTCCTCTCTATAATTTTCCATTCCTCATTTTCAAAAACCATGGAAGTATCATCAGACAACTCAGCAAGCCATTTGAGTTCCAGTTTTATGGATAATCTTCCCTTTATTAATACACTGGCTATTCATCATAATAGAGATCCAGAAGGAGTTGCTTATTCACTCATGTACATTTTTCTTCCCTGAAAACCAAAATCTAAAAGCCAATAATAACCATGGTAATGACAAGTGGCACAGATAGGACATTTGGAAACACTGTAAGAGGGATCAACCCAATTTCACAGTTTCTCAATTTGTACTTCTAGCCATAAGGGACATCATTATGTATGTTAGCCATTGGTTTAGTATATGCATAGAGCCTTGGAGGATAGCTCTCCAACACCATAGAAATTATCTCCAATCTATAATGAATTTAACTGTCCATTTCATTGGCTAGTCAACTGTGAATGATGTGGAATTCTATGGGACTATATACCCTATTCTATCAAAAAGATGAGAATCACATGCCTAGAAAATAAGTGTGATTTGGTTGAGTATGCAAGAGGGTGTAAAGCACCCTAAGAATGGATGACAACTATCTGAAACAGATATTAAATAGCCTGATAGTATAGGTGATAGGGAGGACTGAGTTACAAACAACAAACATATCAGACTTTGTATAGAAATCAAAAGGCTTTGTATAAAATTCCTAGCACCCATATCTTAATTTATAATGCAACTTTCCAATATAAAGAACAAAGCACTTTGGAGAAAAGGCAGATCTTAAAACTGCCTAGGCAAATTTAGAAGATGAACCCGAAGCATCTTCTAATGTCACATTCAATATAGTGTAACCTGCACTGATGGATCTATGTTTAAAGGACAAATAATACACCTAAATACCTTCCAAATGGCCAAAGAATAAACTTCTTGTGCAAAAAATAGAACAGAACACTTCATTAAAACCCAAGGTATAATAAATATACATGAATCCATTGTGTTAAAAATAAACAATAAATGCATAAATAAAATTCATCAGTTTCTTCTGCAGAATTTAAATTAATTTATTTACTCAATGCATCCTAAGAGGTGAACTATAACTTATTTCTCTCATGAGGGATATATGACTTCTGTTCACACAATAAAATGGGTAAGATTAGAAAAAGTCTAGCTTGTCATGGAAATTCATGAAAAAGTGTATATGGCATTATGATACTAAATATACTGGAATGATATTAGCTGGAAATCCAGAAGAAGAAAAGGGGCATTAACTTAAAACCAAGGACATCTAATACATTGGTCTCTTAATAGTAGCAAATTCATGGCAAAGAGGTTCTGCTTTTGTTTCCATAGAGGGCAGAAAGCTATGGATTCCTTACCGGCTAATATGGTTTGATCAAACAAAACCCACTAAATCAATGGCTCAGATGGCCCAACATCCATGACAGCTTCGGGACTGCTGGCTAAGATGAACCTACCACACAGGATAGTCCATAAAAGACCGGATTAACAGTGGCCCCAATCATCAGGAAGTAGTCTAGAGAACAATGCCCAAATTCCCTATCAATTGTTTGCAAATGTGTGTTTACATTTAAAGGGGGATATGCTATAGAGATGAATACTTTGCATTGATATGGATCTTGGTTTATTGATACAAACTTAAGGTCAGTTTTGTTATATGTATATTTCTGCTCTTGATTAAAGTATTGTGTTTGTACAGCTCATTTAAAAATGTATTGTATAATTAAGAAATACAAGTTAGTCATCTATAATATTCAACCTTGTAGTCATGTTAGTTAGGTTTTCTAGATGTGTAGAGATATATTTCAGATGAATAGGTATTCTTCAAAACTTTCAAATGGTATTTAAAATGTTTTAAGAACTTAGGACTATTCATGACAATGAGACACATCTACTCCTGGCAACTCCAATCTACTTCAAGAGGATGATGGGCATCAAAGAGTCTCCTTACGGAGTTAGTCATTTCAGCAAAAACAGCTCTTGTCTGAACTGCTTGACGGTATGCTGTATGAATTGGACATGCAGGATCCACAAAAAAATGACTGCTGAACTTGCCTAAAGGTGAATCAGTCCTTGAGGGTTTGTGCTTCATAAAAGAGTCTGCCAGACATTAAGCAGGAAACAAAAGGAAGTGACTGACAAACTACCAATAGAGACAAAACAGTTTTTCCAATTTGTTGCTTCATGGAAAATTTGCAGAATGCTATGGACCTGTAGGCTGAAGATGAATGCCCCAGTATTACAGAAGAACTTTGAGTGACTGTCTAGGCAGCGAGATGTCTCTGTTATTTCTAGAGTTTTGAAAGTTGCTTACAATGCATGTCCTGTTAATTAGGTATTTAGGTAATTAGGTGTCTTTGATGGAATTGAAGAATATATAGTTATAATTATAGTTTTCTTTAGTTATGATAAAAGATGAAATAGATATAAATATTGTAACTTTAATTCTTGCTTGATACCTGTTTTGTTATGTGTAATTTTACTATGTTAAAGTTAAAACCTTCTTTTTTATTTAGGCAGAAAAGGGGAGATGATGTGGGATTCCCCTTTGTATGATATGAATTTATTTTTACAATGGTTATTAAAGAAGCTGTTTTGGTAGATGGCTTAGTAAAGTAAAGCCAGGTGGAAAATCCAAACAGAGATAGAAAGAGAAAGTAGGTGGACTCAGAGAGATGACATGTAGCTGCCAAAGGAGAATGATGCCAGCTGCCAGCCAGAAACTTACTGATAGACCATAGCTTCGTGGTGATACACAGATTAATAGAAATGGGTTAATTCAGATGTAAGAGTTAGATAAAAATATGCATAAGCTATTGGCCAAACAGTGTTGTAATTAATATAGTATCTGTGTTATTATTCAGGTCTGAGCAGTCAGGAAATGAATAAGCAGTCTCTGCCTATACTAGTAGAATAAGTGAACAAGAACAAAATCTGGATTTGATTATGAAAGGACTCTGAAATATTACAGCCACTTTTCTATAAATATAAAATGGATACAAAAATGGTTTGATTAAAATATACTGAGTTACTTTTACTTAAATAAGGCTTTGCACCAGAGAGAATACAAATGGAGAAAGCCTAGGATAGAGCCCACTCATAAAGCATTTGCCTACCATGCACAAAGCCCTGATTCAATCTCAAGTACCACAAAAATGAGAGTAAAATACCTTACACCTTGCAAAGGAGAATGGTTGAAGATCAAAAGCACCTTAGCTGGATTTCTTCTGGAAAAGCAGAGGGTAAGACACAGGCTTACCTGGGACTACTTTATCTGGAAGGCGATCCTCTAGCAAGATCTAGAAACTGGAGAGATGGGTAAAATGAGGCATATGAAATAAAACGGAACACTAGCAGTACCTTATTGTGATAACTTTATTACAACAAACACTGGGAAAACTTAGCTTTCTCCTACCACTCTCTACCTGAGAATGGGAAAGGGGAAATGATTGTCTTATGGATGATTTTGACTGCATGTCAAGTATCACATCATTTGGTACTATTTGTAGCTCTCTTCATGTAGAATGACCCAGTAGAACCCCACAAATATTAGACATAAGACCTAGCAGAGACTATCTGAGGCAAAAAACAAGATGTAGGCAGAACCAAGATTATGGCAATTTACACTCACATTTATGGGCTCCTGCACCAATGTCTTGACCATGAAGTAGGCCAAGATGATATGTATAGACAGATGATAAAACAAAGAAGCATATAATCCTTAATGACACAGTGGGAATAGTTTCTTAGTATCAACATATGCAAAGGATTCATGAAAGAAATTTTCAGTATCCTTTCTCCTTTTTCACTCTTACTTTCTAAATCTTTTTCTAAACATCCTCTCCAGGAATCAAGAAACTATGGCAAACTCTGTCAAACTATCATCCTGAATGAAACAGAAAATCTTTCCATCCATTTCATGGAAACACAGTTGAAAACCTGCTAAATTAAAATCCTGAGTGGGATACTATGAAGCAGTTCTATTTTTTTAATACCACCTGTTTCTCAAAGTTCAGCATGCATCAACTTGTCCAAAAAGAGGATGTGAAAACGCAGATAGCTGGGCCCTAGAGCTTCTAACTCAGTAACGGCCTGGGCTTTCTTATTACTGGTAGTATATGATATAACACCAATATAGATGATAGAAAAATAGATACAATACATACATATGTGGAGATATTATACATATATATACATACATACATATATACATATATGTAGAGAAAGGCTTTTAATATGAGGAACTGGTTCACACGATTATGGGGCAAATAATTACCAAGTTTCTAGATACTCAAGAGATCCAGAGTTATAATTTCACTACAACTCTAAAAACCTCAGAACTAGGGAGCTGATGACAGAATTTCATTCCAAGTACTGAAAACAAAAACAGCAAGCTGAAAACTCAGACAGCTAGGAAATTCTCCTTTGCCCTGTCTTTGCAGCCACCAGCTGTGGAGAGCAATCTTCCTACTTTGTCTACCCATCACAATGTTGATTTCATCTAAAACTACATTTTTTAACAAACCCAAAGTAGTGTTAATATTTGAACACCCTATGGGTCCAATAAATCCGATGGATCAAATAACCATTGAATAGGTCTAGAGTGGGTTCTGACCCTGGCATTTCAGACAAATCTCCCCTCTCACCCCCACCCCCATCCTCAATCCTGGTTCCAGTGGTCAATGAAGCATACTTTGAACTCAGGTTCTCATTACAAAGTATATTTGTGCTGGCATTACTTCAGATACAAAACTCTCTAGAAGGATTCCCATTACAGGCAAGAAGGTTCCCCTGTTGGAATATGGGTTATCACCCTGCCTACTCTCTTCCTTCTTCTGAAGGTGATGGGTTTCTGATCTCAACTCCATACCTCCATCTCTATTTTTTCATGATCAGTTCGTGGTAAGGTTACAAAGCATTATGAGCTTTTCAGGCAATAAGGAAATAAACATGAGATAGAGGAGATAGAAGGGGATTCAAAATCGTTAATGAGGATAGAACCAATTCTCTATAAAGGCTTCCTGCAGAGAGATTCAACCAAGTTGGACAAACACTGTGCTCATGGGAGGTGGGTTTTTTGTTTTGTTTTATTAGTTTGTTTGTTTTTCCTATCAGGGATTTAGAAACGTTTCCTTTTGTTAAAAGAGTGACAGAAGACTCAGACTAGCCCCAGTGGGCACTTCATCAAGTTCCAGCTGATACACAGATGTGGCCGGAAGGCAGGTTAAGAAGCCTTCACTCTCAACCCCTACAGGTCTCCAGGTACAGGTGCTGTCCAGAGAACAGTAACAAACCAGCATTTATTACGTTAAGCCTAGTCAACCATGAGAAATAGAATCAGTACAATACAGGCCCAACCCAGTGCAGAAAAGAGAAACACAAGAATTAAATGAGTCCCTGTGTCCCAAGATTTATATCTGAGAATATCACATACTCCAAGGGAAGATGAGAAGTCATCAATTATTAAAGGGTCAATGGAGCCCAGATCTTCTCTCTTGTCCCTCTGTATGGGCTGAGGAGGAACGCCTGAGAAAGCTGTCTTTTGATGCTCTGTTCCATGCTTCTGACTCTCTTGGCTGTGAAATCAATCTAAGATATTAATCCATGAGTAACAAACCATAGACCACATTCTGGTACCTAAGAAAGCAAAACTAGAAGTCCACACCAATGCACTGGTGGCTTACTCTTCTTTTAATGAACTCAGACTGTCTTTGAACACTCTGGATTTCAGCTTTCTATCCAGACTGATTCTCTCCAGATCTGCTGCTAAACCACACTTACCTGTGTGTTGCCTTCCTCAGGCCAAAACTTTCTGATGATCAGAGGAAAACTGTCTAATCTTTCTTTATTCTAAGTAACCTATTTCTTGTGTGCCCATTGAGTTCACCTTCTCCTTGTGAGCATAAAGCTCTTTGAGCAGAGACTTTACCATGACTCACAACCAATGAACCCAACAACAGATTAAGGAATCTACCCCAAGTGGTCACCATTCCCTTTCCAAAGTCTTTATAAAAGCTTCCATTCACAAGCTCTTCTTTCTGTCTTTATCATCCTGCCACCATACTTTCATCACCTGCAAAATGTTAGCAAACCATTTCCAACCAAAGGAATAGAAAGTCAGTGTCTCTGAAGCCCAGGAAGCATACTGATGGGAAGGAACAACAAAGTTTTCTGCTTTGGATGGGTCCTTCTAGAATGCATCAGGCTGCCTATCACAGAGATAATGGCATTTCTAATAAGTCTTAGTTCAGAAATCACAAACATACTGCTTTTCTAATTATACCCAATTTTTCTAAGCTTCCCAGCTCTATCTCAGTGGTACTCAACCTGGAGGTCTTGACCCCCTTTGGGGAGCTTATATGACCCTTTCACAGGGATCACCTAAGACTACTGAAAACACAGATATTTACATTACAATTCATAACAGTAGGAAAATTACAGTTATGGAGTAGTAACAAAAATAATTACATGGTTGGGGATCACTACAACATGAGCCTTTATTAAACTACATTAAAGGCTCACAGCATTTAAAAGGTTAAGAACCACTGCTCTATGTTCTCCTGAATATAAAAACGTTGGCTCCACCAAAACAGCCACATGAACTCTCATCCCACCCCTAGCCATCAGGGCAACTGCCTTTTAAGAGCATCAAGGTCACTTTGAGCAGTTTCAGGCTTCATTTTGGAAGTTTCCGGTGTCTGTGCGTGCGTGCGTGCATGCGTGTGTGTGTGTGTGTGTGTTTGTGGTCTGTGTATGTGAATGTGTGTGTCCTGCAATCATTACTCCAAAAAGACAAACCACTCTTTAAAACTCAATCTCCACACTTTGAAAGTCAAAGACTTTCCAAGTTTGAGGTATGTCAGTCAGGGGTCACTTGGAAACTGGCTTAACAAGATTGCCTCCTCACTGTGTGAGCCATTTAATTTCTTCCAGCTCTACTCCGCTGCTGACAGAGAGAACTGCTTCAAGGTTACATTGAGGGACTCTGTGTACCAGAGTGTGGCATGTTTGCTAGAATCCAAAGTAGAATTATGGCTTAAGTCTTTTTCAACCAAGCAAATACACAATTACATATTCTTCTATGTTCTCTTTTGAAAAATTGCATCATATATTTTACACATCCCACACAACCAGTAACCATTTGCTTGAGTTTGGTTTGTCATTATTATTATTATCTGGCTCTTTTTTTATCTAGCTTTAAATGTTGGAGTTCTCTGAAGTCCCGTTCCTGGTTGACTTCCTCCCACCCTTGATATACTATTCTTATAAGCTTCTGTATATTTCCACCACTATAAGCAACCTAACACTTGATGACTTGAAATAGCCATCTCCTCCTAAGTCTTTCTCCTGGGATGTATAGCAATAAGTACCTATCTTTTCACCTGGAAGTTGAATACCTATTGTTTCACAAGTGAACTCCAACACGGTATATAATGTAATTCTCTTCTTTCTATACTGCTCGAACAATCTGATGACAGTTACAGGATCTCTTCCATCAGGATAGTCACCACCATGCCTGCCTGCTCCTCTTTCTGTTCCTGCATTGATGGGAAACATCACTCATTCTCACCCACATCTAGCTCCCTTTTAGTTTCAGGCAATGGAAAGTTATACCTTTCATCCATTACTAATAAGGATGGCTTTATAATACATCTGGTCAGTAATGAAATAAAAGCAGTTTCCTGTGTGATTTTATTTCCATGACCGATCTCTTCCTCAGATTCAGTATGTTGAGGGAAGCATTGGAACAGTGCCACTGTGGCAACTCCTCCATCTGCAACCCCTACTGACTGTCCTAGTTAGGTTTTTTTCAACTTGACTCAAGCTAGAGAGACATCTGGGAAGCGAGAATCTCAGGTGAGAAATTGCCTCTGTTATAGTAGCCTATAGGCAAGTCTGTGGTTCATTTCCTTGATTAATAATTGTTGTGGGAGGATCTAGCCTACCGTGGCAGGTAGGTGGTCCTGGGACTATATAAGAATACAACTTAGCAAGCCGGTAACTGCATTCCTCAACAGTCTTTGCTTCAGTCCATCCTTCCAGGTTCCTGCCTTGGCTTCCATCAATTGACTGTGTGAATTATCAAAACCAAACAAACCCTTTCTTCCCCAAGTTGCTTTAGGCCATGGTCTTTATCACCACAATAGAAACTTAATTAGGACAGTGACTATGGTGCCTATACCACAAGCCTGAATAAAATAAACAAAAAATATTGTCTGTGTGAAGCCTCTAAGAATTGAAGCTTGCTTGCTGGCACAAGCATACCCTACCCTAATAGCATGTCCCATGTCACCAACAGGACCTACATTCTTACAGAACTGAGCATCACTAATGTGTTCCTGTCCTTGGTTTTCTGTGTCTCAGTGATCAGTTCATCCTGACAGTTCTCTTCATATATAAAGTCCTTGAATCACTTTTCTCCTCTAACTTCTGATATTCTCCTGTAATACATTTTGTGCTTATGTTTTATTTGTTTTTAGTTTTAGTTTCTTTCTTTTTTTTAACACATACATCAGTAGCATTTTTTTTTACCCAATAGTGTTCCCTTGTACTGATAGGCCACATTCTGTTTGTTTCATTCAAGAATCAGTGGTGGGACATTTGGGTTATTTCCAGAGTTTTCCCTGTTACGAATGAGGATATTTTACTTTAAATATTTTTGTGCAAATATACTCGTGGATGTTTCAAATATTGGAGGTAAATATCTATGTAGTAGAATTATTGCCGCAAATTCTAAGTAAAGATTTAAACTTTTTGCATGCCTGCTCTTATCATTTTAAGTAATTTTTACTGATATTTAAGAATTTCATCTATGATACTGTATTTACACCATCTACCCTTCTCTCTTCTCTCCATCTTCTCCTATTCCCCCAACACACATACATTCTTCAAATTTGCAGCCTCTTATTCTTTAATTTTTATTTAAACTCACACAATTAAATTAGCAGAATAAAATGTAAGTATATAATACAACCTACGGAGTCATTCAGCATTGTTCATATGTGTTCAGGGCCGACCTTTGGGGGTTGGAGAACCTGTGAAGAGGCTTTTCCTTGGAGAACACGGACTCTCTGATTCATTTTCCCTCTCTCAGCAGCCTTCAATTGCCTATTGCTCAACATCTAAAAATGGAGCCTTGTTTTGCTTTCATTAAAACAAGTTCCTGCCATGTAGCCAAAGATTGCCTCAAACTTACAGTCTTCTTACCTTTGTCTCCGGAATGCTGGCATTACAGGCAACCACCACCACATCGGTCCTATTACAAAGTTCAGTAGGCTTCCCATGTCTCCTAGATCATCCTTGTTGTAGCACTAAGCTTACGCCCTTCATATGACTGCCAGAGTGTTTCAGAACAAAAGTCAGATTGATCCCATTTCCCCTTTTTAGCTGTGGTTAAGTGGCTAGCCACTCCTGTGAATGCAGCGAGCCAAAGCTGTTCTCTCTGAAGTTACTGAAATCACCCTTTTAGAGGAGACAGACTATATAGCTAAACCAGTTCTCCACATTTGTAGCCCCACTCGGTCACTTCCCAGGGATTCTGAGGAGTAGCTAATTTCTTCCTACTCAGGACTGTCTCCTGCTCTTTTCCATTTATTGTTACTATAGACCCACCCAACAGTTTAGAATAAAGTATTGCC
Organism: Ondatra zibethicus; assembly: GCA_004026605.1. NCBI lineage: Eukaryota > Metazoa > Chordata > Mammalia > Rodentia > Cricetidae > Ondatra > Ondatra zibethicus. The sequence goes on along the minus strand of PVIU01010616.1, from coordinate 41,956 downwards.
AGAAAATAATATAACTACGTATTATTGTTATTAATTCTTTCTTTACGCCTGTGAGAGTCTCCCTAGAGTAGTACATAATATAGTTAGAAGACAGTAACATGGGATATGCAAAAGAGGAATAGGAGGGATTGCTGCATAGTTCTCTCAGTGGCTAAGCCCCCAGGACTCTCACTTTGAGCTGTATTTAAATTCACACATTTAGATTTAAAGGACAATTTCTAATAGTTGATCCCCTACAGGGTTTGCTAACTGTTTTTCCTACCTTAGACATAAATAACCAAATGACAGACCAGAGAAAGGAGGAATTTCCTACAGTCTCTGTATGGAAATTCCTGTGATTACATTTTTCTGAAGAGAAGTTAATAATAAAATAACATTAATAATTAGCCTATTAGTCAATTACTGTTTTAAGGCAATTTTTGTAATGCACTTAATTATCCTAACATTACTTTTATTTTCTATAGCTTCATTGTTTCTTTTTAAACAATTTGTAGAGCCTCTAGCTACTGTGATCATATAAATTCTTTTTCAAGATGAATATTATTAGTAGCAGAGATGTTACACAGACATCTCCACTGGGTTTTTCCTCTAGGGAAAAACCTGAGAACCTCGTGGCCTCCCAGTTCTCCTCAGAGAGCTGGTGTGGGCAACATGATGGATGTTAGGGGATGGAGAAAAGTTAAAAGATTAAAAACAAATCCTCCAAAGCAAACAATCTTGTGGAATTTCCTGTTCACCCTGAGCGTGAAGTTCAATGAGGGCTTTGGTGACATGTAAAATTAACAAAGACCTCCATGAAGCGAGCTGACAGGCTTCTTGGAAAATGTCATAGGTAGGGTCACAGTGGTCAGGGTAGCAGAGATGCCCAGCCAGGATGAACAACCCTCAGTGTGGCTAGTGTGCACTGAGCTTTAGAATTTTTTGTGATTTGCTTGTACGACAAACAACTGTCTGGATGATGAATTGAGGTTCAGTTTGTATTGTTGCTAAGAAAAGTAAAGCAAAACGTATGTTCCTCTAAAATAGCCCTCTTGTCCTCTGGAGATTGGACAAGTGACTCTCACTGCATCCACATCCATCCTCCCTCTCCTGCACGGGGATTTCCCAGAGGTCTGCCTCTACCAGACTCATTTCTAAGTACACCAGTCATATGAGGTAGAGTCACCCTGGTCATTTGCTACCTTGTGTGTCGTGTTTTTTAATGCATGTTATTTCAGCCATGGTTGTGCTCTTTTCTATCACATATTCTAGTATGTATCATTTCTCATCCATGTCTCCTTCACATCTTGAGAAGAGCAACCTGGAAATCTCCAGGGACCAAAAACCAGAGTTGTTTGGAAATATTTCAGCATAAAGGGGTCAGAAATACAGACATCCTCTAATGTCTATGCAGCACTGGCTGCAGGAACCCACCTCACATACCAAATCCTGTGGACGTTCAAGTCCCTTCCACAGCTGTTCATTGTCTTCACATAACCTATGCACATCATCCCATAGACTTTAAATCATCTCCATTTGATATTTGGTGCAAAGCAAATGACAGCTGCACTGTGTAGTTCAGGAAACAGGGACGAGAAAATTGTCTAAGCATATACAGTCCAAGGCGACGCCTTTAAAGAAAATCACTTTCTCAGCACACAGGGTTGGTAGAGTTCACGAGTTAGAACTGCAGACACTGTCATGGATAATAATTAAGAGGTTAGAGCAGAGCTAAAGCTGAGATTGTGCCGTGCACAGTAATCAAGAATCTGGGGGATCCCGCGTGGGATAAAACCTGCATACTTAGCCCGAGACTGAGACTGCTGAACCACATCGCAGCCCATCTTCCTCCAGCTACCTGGGTCATCTTGCTTTCTATTGATTTTGTGAACTTGCCAACTCTGGCTCAGCTCATGGGGCATATTGCTCTCTTCTTGAAATGTTCTTGTCCCAAGTACAAATGGTCCCATTTCCATGATATTTCAGATGTCAGATGAAGCACCACCAAGACACTTCATCCACACAGCTTTGATGGTTAATAGAGACTCTCTCTCATTTCTGCCATCTCATTACCCCCTGGTCAGTTTATACTGACATGTGTCTTTCTAACAAACCAGAAAATCAGCAAAGAAAATTATGTTAGCAAGAAAGAGTTAATAGGCAAATACTATTTTACATGGTAGCCAGAAGATAAACCTGGATACAGATTTATCTGTATTTCTGAAGAAATAGGATTGCTGTTATCTCATGATGGTACCAGGTAGAGGATGAGCAAACTGAATGGATGCATGGGAGGTGGATAGCCAATTAAGCACTCTAAGATCTCTGTTGTGACATATACTTGGCTTTATTAAGAAAAATTTTGTATGTTTTTTATTAAGAAAATTTTATGTCACACCTTAGGATATACACCAAACGCTTCTCTGGCTTTTCTCGCATATGTTTCCAAGACAGTCCAACTGGGTCTTAATGTTCTTGCAGTGAGTTTTGTAGTTTGCCAAGGTTAATATCTCTTGTACACATATTAGTTGGAGCTACTCAAATTTGGCCAATTCTGTTCAACTGATAGTCAATTTTTAAGGAGACAGTTATGCTATGAAAATAAATGATTCCATTTTTTTAAAAGGCAAGCATGAGAGCTTCTGCCCTAATAAGTATAAAACACAGGTATAGTTCTGCTTTAATTCCCAATCTTACCTTGCTGGAGGACTGCTAACTTAGTAGTTGTGGTATTATGTGCCATCAATCATTACTAAAGACCTATAATTACCTATACTTAGTCTCATTTTTATATAGCCTCAGTATTTCTAGAGTCCTATCAAAAAGGTCAGTGCAGAATATTACTGTATTTATTCAGGCCTACTTTGAGCTGTTTAAGGCATGTATTTGTAAATTCCCTGCTATTCCTTGCTACGGTTGCTTTTTCCCTTTTCATCCATCTCTGTCTCTTTGCATTTGCATGCTCATGCATCAAAATATATTGTTGCAGAAAAGAGTAGTCTTTTTGTCCAAACTGAAGAACCATCTCACTAATGTGTATCTGTTATACCATGTGCACTCGGACTACTACCATATTCTAAACTGGCTCTATTTGCTGGTGTTATATTACCAGACTTATGACTGCCAAGTTACTTAAAATTCTTGCCCAGGACTCACCTCAGCTATAAGGGGCAGGTGGTTCTTAGCATGTTTGCTGTCCATTGTGACTGGATGGTAGGAGCAGCAGCTATGCTTTCTACCATGGCTTCACATGGCACTGTCTCCTGTTTTCACAGACTCCCAAGTTTCCATGATTACTCTAGCTTGGTTGATCCTTGACTCCCAAACTAGAGTCACAAAAACCTGATCTCACTCAACACAAGAAGGAGTACTATTTGCAAAAGGTTCAGAAAGGGACTACTATTTTTTCCAAGGGGAAAAATGTATTGTTATGTTTTTGTTAATATATAATTAAAGTAGTCATGCTGAAGTTGCTGTTTACAAGGGAACAAAAATTTTCTAAGCATATTTTCTTTTAACTTTTTAATCAATCTGTGGCCATATTTTTTAACTAATCATATTTAGCATTTAGGTTCCTCTGATGTTTCAAGGCAGACACTATTATATTCTTTTTTTTTCTTCTGATTTAGGGTAATATGTAGCCCTGGCTGACCTCAAGCTGGCTATATAGGTAAAGATGATCTCATTCTAATCAACCTATTTATACCCACCAAGTACTAGGATGATAACATTTTCTAAGATGTATGATTTTATGCAATGCTGTGGATCAAAGCCAGCAAAGGTTTTGTACATGGTAGGCAAGCACTCTAACAGCTGAGCTACACACAAAACACCTAGTTCTTTTTGAAATAAGGATATTTAACTTCAAGGAGTTGAAATATCAATAGTCATACATCTAGACAGTAGAACAGGAAAGACATAGCGAATTTAATTCTGGGCTCGGGTTCCTTTTGATATTGTGCATTACATTGGAATTAAAATTATTTCCCTTATCAATATTCTTCTATGTCTGGCTATACACCCCTATCTTTGCTAAGCTTTGGGGGTTACAGCTAGTTAGGTATGTAGAGAGAGGTAAACTTTACAAGGATAAAATAATGAAATACCAATTAAAGAGCAAGAGAAAAGAGTAGAAGCATGTCCCAGAATGTTGACTTGGAGAATGAGGTTGGAGGTTCCAGGAGACGAAACAGTGTGATCATTGTCTCTTCCTGTACATACATTGAACACACATCCCTGTGGTACAGTAATTATACAGGTCATGGTTTATTGACATATTGGGAACTGAGGATCCTGGAATGCACAAATGCATGGGTGTTTAATATTTCTTAAGTCATGAGCTTAGTCTCTCACCACGTACCTGTCTTCCCATCTATCTGTTTACAACCCATAGCCCAACAAGGACTATCTTGCTTATTTTTCTATAGCTGTGAAGTGTCAGCAAGGCAATTCATAAAAGGAAGCATTTAATTGGGGATTTGTTTACAGTTTTATCACTGTAGTCTGTCATAGATAAAAGCTTGGTGGCAGGCAGGCAGACATGGTGCTAGAGCAATACCTAAAAGCTTACATCTTATCTGCAAGATGGAGACAGAGAGGGAGTGACTGGGCCTGATATGGGCTTTTGAAATGTCAAATCCCACCCCAGTGACACATCTCCAACAAGGCCATACCTCCTAATCCTTTCTAAACAGTTCCACCAACTGGGACCCAAACATTCAAATATATGAACCTATGGGGGGGACAGGCTTAGCATTCTCATTCAAACCACCATAAGGACCAATTTACTGTCTATCAACAGAAAATGAAGACATTAACCAAATTTTTCAAGCAAGGCTACCAAGGCTTTAACAGTACGGCTGTGTCAGAGAGGTGCTCCTAACCCAAAAGCCATGAAGTCATGAGAGAACCCAGCCTATCTTCTGTTTGTCCTGCACAAAGCCTGGGACAACAAAGAGATTCTCATATCGAGCTGCATTACATCAATGCTCCTCCGTGAAATGGAAACAAGGGAAAGTAGTGAGGGGTGGCCAGAGAGACTTGCCTATATATACAGCCTCTTTCGACGGCTTTTACTTCACATTTTCTGGAGTCAGACATTGGCTGCCAGCTTGGTGGTGGCATGAGAAACCTGCCAATTTGCTGTAAGACTCCTAAGCAAAATTGGGACAGTTTTAGATTTATTAATGCTGATCTCTTGTTGGACAGGAGAGCCAAGAAGAGGTGTCAGCTCACATTTGTGTCCATTCCATGGCAGGATAAATGTATGTTATTCTCTCCTCACTGGAAATAGCATTTGGCCTGTGCTGGTGGAACTCAAATGAATAAGGGTGAATGATGCAGACATTTCTGTCAACTGTACTTTAAGCTGTCTAAGTGGTTCCTGCAAATTCCCGCCTACAATGGGCAAGGTGAAAAGTCTCAAGAAGGTACCACCTCATTAAGGCTGAAATGCACCTGGCTCTGAGTCTCTCACAACCATGCCTGATGCTAAAATTAGTCCTATAGACACCCAAGCCCTCCATCTTTCCATCTCTCATTCAGTCCCATTAAGCACAGAGGACAGTTAGTAAAGGAAGAAAAATTAGTCTAACTAAATTAATTGAGCTCTAGTGGAAGGGAGGTGAGCATTGCCATTCAGTCTATTTCAGAAAGAACAATGGGGCTTTTATTGTTCATAATGCCTAGTGCCTACATTCTTATTTAATGCTCTTATAGTTTTCAGGTGCACTGTACCTGTGGGGAAAGAAATTCAAAAGTATTCTTTGGCTTTGGTCCTTTCAGGAGAAAAGAATGGAAACACATCTAAACGAAAGGAAACATACAAATCGACCCCATGAATACAACAAAGATAATTAATGGGTCATGAAATAATATTAGTGAACCTCGCATGGTGCCTTTCTTTGTAGCAATCTGTTGTCAGGGTGATTGACTTGTTGTTAGCAAGGACTCAAAGAAGTATGTGGTGCTCTCCAAATGCGCTATTGTTGGAATAAAAGTTTCACCTTCCACATACACAGGAAGAATCAACTCCATTTAGAATTGGAAGATGCACAGAGATTATTTATTTCAATACTCTACCTGAAAAAAATGGAAGGCCATTAAACTGACCTTCTAGTTTGTGACAGTACTAAACATACCTTCCTGTCCTTAGGAAGCAGTTGCTCTTTTTGTTGGGCTACACAACTGTTGGACATGTTAGCAGGACTTCCATGTTAATTCTATCAGATATAAAAAAGCAATGCATTTTCTGTCACAGGTTTCTCATACTATAGCAAACATAAATACCCTCTATGCCCCTCTACACCACCAAGACAGGGATTCATTATCTATTGCTCTAGGCTTCCATCATAACATAAAGGGAAACTTAGTGTCCAGAGCCCTCGATGCCCAACAAATGAAGGAAGGTGGTTTCACATTCCTTGCATTATAACAAGAACACATTGAGGAGGCAGCAACCTGGCCTTCCCTAGCAACAGTCTATCTACGGAAGGGAAGTGGAAGCATCTATGTAATCACTTGAAGGAGGTCAGATATTCCTGCCATTAGATCCATGCAAAGCCTTCCTAAGACCAGTGTCTTATCCTGTAGGAATCCAAGCAGCTTCAGGCTGTGTTGAAACCTGCTGCTGTCACAGTTTGCTGGCAGCTCCACCTATGGGCCTTTTTCTGACCAAGCAGTGTCCTGGTAGATGTCACACTTGCCACTGACTAATCCTAACACAGGCCACCAGCCAGCCTTGCATAGAGTCATCCCTCATCACCCCGTATGATTGCTCTTATAGCACAGATTCTCCTGTGTACCGTTCCGTGTCCCACAAAGGAATACATTCAGTTTATCTGACACTGAGGATGAGCACCCGGAAAGTTATGTACATATACGGGAACCTCTTCCAAGAACAAGTATAGCATGTGCTGACCACTGCTTCTACAGAGACGCTGAGAAAAGAGACAAGGAAGAGCAGAGCATGGAAAAGCTGTGATGGAAGCAATTTCAGGATGAACTAAAGTCACAGAGTGACCTGAAAGTATGCAGATGCCCCATGTGCCCATTCAGCAGGTCCCCGAAGAAGCCTAAAACATCATCCAGTCACTGAACACTGGACTTCAACCACTGCAGAGTGAATATCAGGGACCACCCCTGAATCAGCTTAAGCTGGCTTTCCATAAGCACCTAAGAAAAACAAAATAAGCTTGGTGCAAATTAAACAGCAATCATTTGAAAAAGAAAATTATTGTCTTCTATAAAAATTCACATTCTTTAGACTCACCCCAAGAGATTCTGATTTCGGGGGTGTTACCCAAAAGCCCAGTTTCAAACTTGTTTACAAACCTCCACAATGAGTGTAATAGAGTTAAATCATCGACCCCATTTTGAGAAATACAGTTTTACATGACGGGCTGAAACAATGATAAGCAGACTAAGAAGCAATGCCTTTAACATTGTATGAAAGACAATTAAATTATCTCTCATTTTTAACTTCACTAATTGGGAAAAAATAATTATTTATCTTTTCAATGAAGCTTATAATTAGAAAATATTTCAAGGGACTCCTCTCTCCCTCACTTTCTCCTTGATTCAATACTATTGACTCATACCTACCTTTTATTTCAGGAGTCTATTCTGATACTGAAGAAGACAGGGATGCTGAAAATGATGACAACCTAAGCCACAGTCTCTTTTTACCCATATTTCTTGATTCTGATTTGTAGATTGTGTGAAGGCTGCTCAGAGACTAAAGCCATCCAGTGCAGATCTTCTAGAAGCAGAGGAGGCAAGACAGCAGCCCCTTAGGGTAACAACCCTGTTTTCCTTTTGAGTAAGCTGACAGATTGCAATTCTATATCCTCATTGTGTACAACAAGATGTTTTGAAATGTATATAGACTGCAGAACAGTTAAATATTTGCAATTCACAAATGTGGTACCTCACATGTGAGCCGAGTAGAATGAGAACACTTGACAGCCATTTTCCTTGAATTAGCACTCTCTTTTTGAGATAGGGTCTCACTACCTAACTCTGGCTGTCCTGGAACTTGCTCTGTAGACATTCCTGGTTTCGACTCACATAGATCCACCTGTCTCTGCCTTCTGAGTGTAGGGATTAAGGGTGTGTGCCACCACCACCTGGCTTGAATTAGTACTCTTAACTTGGCAATGGAACAAAAACAGTGCAACTGTGTGTTACTTGGTGGCATGAGACAAGGTTTAAAAAAAAACTGGAATGCCTAGTTGAGGGTTGAAGAACTTGTCACGAAGGGCAAGAGGTCCAGAGAACTGCCTGGATGGCTGCAGGTGTGTCCTGAGTAGCTTATTAGATGGCAGAGGAAGAGAAACAAAAATGGCTGCAAGGAAGAAAGTACACGTCTTTGTTTAGTCTGTGTCTGTAGTTGATGAGCAAAATAAATATTGTGAAAATAATCCTTCTGTGCACAATCAGGGTAAGTTGGCAGGGCACTGCCAGGACTTTGAAACTGAGAAAAGAAATCCAGCATCCTGTCTCCAGCCACCTTCCAGATTATATCTCTATTTCATTGACCTGCTGTTCTTTTACAGTTGAGGGATTTACAGAGTCCATGTAAATGATGCTTGCCCATACATATGTAGATTTTGTTGAGAAGTCATGCTATTTCTGATTGCCTAGAAGTAGTGACCACTGCTGATATACATATCTATATGTAGAAGCTAGTTTGAATATTCCTTTGAAGCAGCTCTAATAGCTTACTGGTTGCCTCATGAAATAGTGAGTTAAGTGTAGTGTTTTCTCATGAGCTAACTTATATCCATTTATTCATACACTCATGATTTGCTGCTTTTCAAAAAATGTTCTTTAAGAAAAAAAAGTTGTACTGCATAATAAAGATTTTTCAAATTCCACCAGATAAACTAATAAATAAATACATAAAAAGAAGAACAGGGAGAATAATTCTTGGGCAACGTGAAGATTGCGAATGAAGCATGGTCAAAGCCAAAAGAATCTCAAGGAACCATGAGAATTCACAATGCTGGAAGATACTGTGAAGAACGATAGACCATTCTATGGATAATAGGAATGTGTCTAATCAATACTCATTAACGTTACATTTTAAAGAGTGGGTTAAGAGCAAGTGAAAGGCCTTACCATTCCTTAGGACAAGACCTGACACCTAGGCACTAAACTTAATATTTTCTTCAATACAACTACAGAAGTATAATCATACTAGTTATATGTGTACAAGACAAAACCATAGCTCAGGAAGGGTGAGGCAGGGGTATATTAAGCTCAAATAGTAGTATATGATGATGATGATGTATTGATGTGGGAGTCTCCTCTGTATGCTGTGATTATGTTTTATTATCATTGGTTAATAAAGAAGCTGCTTTGGCCTATAGCGGAGCAGAATATAACCAGGCTGGAAGACATATAGAAAGACAGTAGGTGGGGTCAAAGAGATGCCATGTAGCTGCTGAAGGAGGCAAATGCCAGATGCCAGCCAGAAACTTACCAGTAGGCCACAGCTTCATGGTGATTCACAGATTAATAGAAATTAGTTAATTTAAGATGTAAGAGATAGCTAGAAATATGCATAATTTATTGGCCAAACAGTGTTGTAATTAATAGAGTTTCTGTGCTATTATTTGGGGTCAGGATGACTGGGAACAAATGAGCACTCTGCCTACAATGTATGGTGAGAATTCAAACTGATCTGACTCCAAACATCTCCACTCTCTCCCACATTCCATACTAACTGTGAAGAAAGTCAAACTTGGGGAAATAGTGTAAATGAAACACTTGGCTGAGCTTTATTGAGGTACCAAGCAAGCAAACCTCTGTCTCAAACACTAGCAACATCAAGAGTGTTCCCAATAAGAAAACATAACAAAAATGGGCATAGTCTACAGAGTTAACCTAAGCACTAAGCAAAGATACACCAGTGCATTGTAAGCAAATCTAGCAAAATGGGCTGATAATTGCAGTGCTCAGATTCTGAGACCTTTAAATACAAAGGATTATGTTTCCACTCCTTGAAGGATGAATGATAATTTACCAGCAAAGAGAGACATATTAGACCTGTCACAGGCAGATTTTGTAATAATCAGGGCTGCAACTTCAGGAGAATCAAAGTTCCATGTTGTCAGTTTCTGCTTTTCTAGTTCATTTAACTTCTCAGGAAATGAAGGGAAGTGGGGGAGGGGATAAATTTAGATGTTACTAAATTCGTCTGACTTTATTTGTTTTGAGTTAGAAGAAAAACAATGAAACCCAAACAAAGCTGTGTACTTTTGAGAATGCAGGAGCCTCTGTGTGTCTTTTGTGGCACGCCACAGCTCATCTCCACTCACCTAGGCAGGGACATGGTCCCACAGTAATTAATTCTCCTGTGGTCTCACTTTCTTCCTTCTATTTCTTCCCTCCTCCAACTTGTCTGTGCACAGAGAACTTCCCTAACTATCATGGCTAACCATGGCTTGTTCCCTCAGCTGCCTCCCTTCAATCACTGACCCTTTCCACAAACTTTAATGATTTGTCTAAGTATGTATCACTCAGGAAAATTTACTGATTTTTAATATGTCTCTTGGTTGTCTAGTACTTACCCTCTCCCCTAGCCACAAATATAATTACGAGAACAAGGCCTCACTCACTGGCATTTTCCCAGCATCTAGGAGAGTTTCTGGGGTACAACTAATAACTCACAAATATTCATTGCATTAATAAATAATAAAAGAGTTGATGGTATGGCTAAGAGAGGAAGAAGCCAAGTGCAGATGTCAATCCATATAAACTCAGACAGTGTGAAAGAAAACTGCAAAGGTGCCTCATTTTTCTGGTGGTCTGGTGTTGCATGGGAGTGGGGTCCCTTTGTTTGACCTGGCCGCCCGGCTAGCTTACACCTGAAATAATCACACAGAAACTGTATTCATTTAAACATTGCCTGGCCCGTTAGCTCTAACTTCTATTGGCTAACTCTTACATATTAGTTTAACCCATTTTTATTAATCTGTATATTACCACGTGACTGTGGCTTACCAGCAAGATTCTAACCAGCATCCATCTCAGGCAGGAGATCCATGGCATCTCTCACTCTGTCCTTCTTCCTAGCATTCAGTTCTGTCTTCTCTGCCTACCTAAGTTCTGCCATATCAGGACCAAAGCAGTTTCTTTATTCATTAACCAATGAAAGCAACACATGAACAGAAGAGCCTCCTGCACCATTCTGGGAACTTGGCTTAGTAGACACGTGGCAAGAACGCTTGGCCAGAGTTTACAATACTCTGGGCATAGCAAAGGAAGGAAGGAAGGAAGGAAAGAAGGAAGGAAGGAAAGAAAGAAGGAAGAAAAAGAGGATAGAAAGAAGGGAAGGAAGGAAGAAGAAGGAAAGGAAGGAAAGAAGAGAAAATCTAAACCAAAAGCAACAAAAACACAACAACAGTATCACAGAATACAAAAGGAAAAGGTACTTTATTTTTGGATCTTAGTCATTACAATTTGCAAGCTATGGATTCAGGCACCCATGAGTCAGCACTCCAAGCAAGATATGACAAGTGGGAATTTTATGTTGGGAAGCCCATGAAACTGACAGAAGATGCAGCAAAGAATAAGGAAACAGAATGGCTATCTCATACACTGTTGTCTGAGGTTTTCTGTCCTACCCGGTCCCCCAGCCCAGTTCCTGCAATTGTTATGTCCCAAAGAAATCACACAGAGGTCTAGATTAGGTTATAAACTGATTGGCCCATTAGCTCAGGCTTCTTATTAACTCTTATAACTTATATTAGCCCATTATTCTTGTCTATGCTAGACACATGGCTCAGTACCTTTGTTCAGCGAGGCAATCACATCTTGCTTCTTCTGTGGTGGGCTTACAACTGCAGAAAGAGCTTCCTTCTTCCCATAATACTCCTGTTCTCATTTACCCGCCTCTACTTCCTGTCTGGTTGTCCCGCCTATACTTCCTGCCTGGCTACTGACCAATCAGTTTATAATTAATGTAGACCTCTGTGTGATTTCTTTGGGACTTAACAATTGTGGGAACCAGGCAGAACAAAGACTGGGTGGGACAGAAAACCTCAGACAACAGCTCAGGCTTCTTATTAACTCTTATAACTTATATTAACCCATTATTCTTGTATGTGTTAGCCACATGACTTGATACCTTTTTCAGTGGGGCAGGTCACATCTTCCTTTTTCTGTATCTGGGCAGGACTGCAGAAAGAGCTTCCTTCTTCCCATAATACTCCTGTTCTCATTGACCCACCTCTACTTCCTGTCTGGTTGTCCCATCTATACTTCCTGCCTGGCTACTGACCAATCATCGTTTATTTAAAATATAATTTGACAAACTACAGACAATTGTCCCCTAGCAATACACCACTTTATAGGTTCCTTGAGCTTCTAGGATCAATGTAATTGATCAGGTAGCTCAGGTCCTTCCCAATGCCAGAGACTGAAGGATGGTGAAGGATGCAGGTGCCCAAGTTCATCCTGCAGGCAGCTGTTGGAGTTGTGAATAAGCCTCATTTGCTAATGGACTCCTGACTCATTTTGAAAGGCTCTTCCAGCACTACTTCTATGGTAGCTTTCTTCTTATTTTTGCACGAACTGTCACCAAATCTCCCCCATTTACTGTACTTTCCCTTGTCTCAGGTCTGCCATTAACACTGCAATCCTTAGGACAACATATGATGACCTGTGTTTGTGGCATCCTATTAGGCTACTCGAGGCAATTACATGGCCTCTGGATAAGCCTATGAGCTATTTGTATCTCTTTCCAGATAATTTTACTTAGAAACCCCTGGCAAACAAATGAGAACCCCATAGATCCCAAACCATATGGCAGGAGGTTTCCTCACTGACAGTATTGAAATTGGTCTACCCTAGTCTGCCTTGTTGAAGGTGTCACATCTTCAATATCCTTATAACAACTCTGTCTTCTGATTACTGTCTGTCTAGCCTGGGCTAGCCATGGTGTTCTCTCTTTCTTTCCCTCTCTCCCTCTCTCCCTCTCTCTCTCCCTCTCTCTCTCTCTCTCTCTCTCTCTCTCTCCTCTCTCTCTCTCTCTCTCTCTCTCTCTCTCTCTCTCTCTC
>PVIU01010616.1:0-28813 GCA_004026605.1 Ondatra zibethicus | reverse complement strand
ACCTTGCATAGACTCAGTTTTCATGCTTACACTTTCCATGCAGTATTTCATTTGATCTTACAAACTCTATGATGTAACTCTGTTATTATGAGTGTTAGGGATTTCTGCAGTTAAAATGATTTGACCAGGTTTTCTCCCTTGGCAAATGGCAGAGCTGCCCTCAAGTCAGCACTGTCTGACATAAAATCCAAACTCAAGTGCTTTTGCTTTTGTTTCCTTTGAAATCTTATGGTTTAATTACTCTCATGAGGCGAGATCTCATGCTCAGGATACTTTAATAGCTTTCATACTAAACACGCTGGTTTAAAGACTTTAGGTCTTTCTTAAGAGGTACAAAAATATTGTACGAATTTTGGGGGAAGAATTTACTCTTCTAGGATGAGTAACCCCATAGGAATCACTGACTCAAGGTGGCAAATGTGGCCACACAAAACTGTTCAGCCTTCTTACCAGGTAGGCATAGTAACTAAGCACAGTGAACCTTCAACACAGCATGAACGAAACAGAGATTGCACTCATCATGGTCCACCACTCGAGAATATTCACTGCCTGGGAGGTGCAGATGTGTACCTCCAGGCATCCTGTGAACCCCGTTCTGTGCACAGGTTGATGATAGCAAGAGTCCTACTTCTACAGTTTAAAACAGAAATGGATACATGACTTTGGAAAGTTAGGCTTGGTCCCATTCAAGCAATCTATAAAATATTTCTCCTTTTACTTCTGTTCCAAAGACACCGACATTCTGAAACATGTCATTCTTGATGAAACTAAATCCCACAGATGTCTCTGCTGCTTCTCTAGAGCCAAAAGTGTCCTCAGAAAGATGAGAAAGAAGTCACCTAGGGGACAGGCAGCAGAAAGGATGGATTGTTTGGATTGTCTCCTGGCTGTCCACAACTTTAAAGGCTAGGTTTAGAACTTTTGTAATTATAAGGGCATCTAGACATTAAGGAAAGAAATTTCTAATATCCATACTTCAGAATTTAAAAGTTTAAAGTTATACTACAGACAACTATAATAAAAAGAATATTTTCTCACCATAAAATAGCACTCACCCATTTAAACTTGCTCAGAACATACTTACAATTATTCTTGTAGCCCAATAGTTATTCTTGTAGCCCAATAGTATGGTGGTTAAAGAAATTGTTCTAGTGTTGTTGTTAAAATAATGTAATAATATGCTACCCAAGTAACATGAAAATGATTGTTTCCAAATGGTAGCTCCAAAATATATTCTAGTTAACATGAAAGATAAAACATATTCTCGATTTGCAATACATGCTGTTTCTACTTATAATTTTTTATGGAGAACAACATCAAAATTTCAGAAAGAATGTATTTATACTAAAATCAGTCTTCATATAAGTAAAAAGGAAATGATGAGTCAGCAAAAAATGCCAGCTGCAAATATAGACCTTTAGGCTAACTATCTGTAGCCTTTTACGCCAAAGCTTAGCACATGTCTCAACATAGACCTTCACATCTCCAATACACCAAATATGTGTTTTCATTTAATTTTATGAGGTATCTAGAGAACTGTATAAACTATTTCTAGACCTTTTCCCATCTTCTTTGGATAAAGGCTCATTATAATGACCAGAGTGTGTGCCTTTTTGCCCTAAAATGCTGCTGCAGATCAGTATTTTCAATTCAGATGATAATCATATGAGGCGAATGTTCTGTTTTCACCTGTAGTTTCTTACATATAAACCAGAATGATCTTCCAAATCACCCAATATTCATCCCCATCCAAAAGTGTCCATCCAAATGCCAAGTTGTAATCCTCTCCTCGTGTACATTCCCTCTGCTCTTCTCTCCCACTCCCCTCCACTTTTCTCTCTGGCTCTACAACACAGTTTCCTGGTTTTGTTATACATTTCTATATTTCAGAGTTCTAAAGCTGAATTCTGCAGAAGGCTGCTTCTCTGAGCTGCTGAATAACACAATCAGTCCTTGAACATGTGTGCAACTACACAGTCAACATCAGCTTCCATCCTGTTCAGCTGCCCCCACTTCCAGCTTACTTCCTCTTCATCATAGTCAACCAGCAAGTGACAATGCTTCTGCCCCACACTTTGGTTACAAAGAACTCTGCCATGCCTTCCCCCTTCTGATATATTTAAAATCCCTCTGGAACCACAAGCTAAGTCCTTTCTCCCTTAAGTTGCTTCTGTGAGGTATTTTGTTGAGATGGTAAGACACGATGGAGTACTTCACAGTGGAAAAAAATAATTACATCTTGAAATTTTCAGACAAATGGATGGATCTAGAAAACACCATATTGAGTGAGGTAACTCAGACCCAGAAAAACGAATAAAGTATGTACTTGCACATAAGTGGCTTCTAGACATAATGCAAAACCACCCTACAATTCACAACCCTGGAGAACCTAGCCAACCAACAGGACCCTAAGAGAGACATACGTGGATCTAATCTACATGGGAAGTAGAAAAAGACAAGCTCTCCTGAGTAAATTGGGAGTGTACAAATTATGGGTGAGGGTAGAAGGTGAGAGGGGAGGAGGGGGAAGCAGAGAAAAATACATAGCTCAATAAAAACAAATCTAAAAAAAAGAAATGAACCAGACTATCATGTCACATCCCCATCATCTATCAACCAAAATTATTTCATTTCCCTTCTCAACAACTATATGGGTTCCTTGTTGTATACAAAATACAAACCCAAACTTTTATTATTTTAAATAGCCACAGGAAGTATAGGCAGGGTGACAAGAACAGGAGAATTCTGGGAAGAAAAGATGAGTCTGCAATTGTCACCCAGACACAGAGGAAGAAAGATGAGAATGCTTCACTGATAGAGGTACCATACCTCGTGGCTAACCCAGACAAGAATTATGGGTTACTGTAAGATGTAAGAATTAGTTAATAAGAAACCTGAGCTAATAGGCCAAGCAGTTTATAATTAATGTAGACCTCTGTGTGTTTCTTTGGGACTGAACGACTGTGGGACTGGGCAGGGCAGAAACCTCAGTCAACCCTTATATCCTTAGTCTTCAACATAACTCGATATTATGTTGTTATTCACAATTTCAAAATGCCCCCTTAGCTTGTGTCTCAATATTTTAGCTCCTGCTGATCTCCAAATGGCAGCTCTTTATTATAATTCATCTCTCTTCAAAACCCAATTCACTTGCCACCAGGCCTTTAGATTGAATAACCCCAGGTCAGAAATAATTGTCTCTCAATTTGAATGCCTACAGCTTATTTGTACATAGGCTTAGCCCTTATTCCTTTCTTTCTGTGCTACCTCAAAAGTCAGACAAAGGGATTTAAAACAGGGCATGCTAATGGGATTAGAGAGACCTGGGCTATAGTCACAGGTTTACCCATCACTGCTGTGTGACCTTGGGTAGCTACTTCCTTTAAATTGCCCCAGCCTCTTCTCATCAGCCCAAAGCTGTGGAGAATAATAGCTACTCCATATAAGTATCATGTGGATTAGTGAAAACTTTATGTTTATAAATACCTGCTATCATTTAGATAACTGATGCCATAAAGAAGTATTTTTCTCTAGGTGGTTTTCATTCAATAAATTCCCCTGTTATTTCTCTCTGAAGAAATAAAGAGCTGTGGTTTAGAAAATATGAGGCAACAACTCAGTATCAACAGTAACAAAAGAGCGTGAATTTTGCAGGTGAACAGTTGGGATAGTTCCACAGAATGCTTAGCCTTCACTCAGTGAGAAGATCACATGAAACATCTTTTAGGACACAGAGGATGGCAAGCAGGGCACCTCCCAGTACAGACCATTACAATCACCACACATTTTTGTGTGTATCTGTTTACTCTGCCACCCCACACTCTAGATTATAGGTTTCTCACAATCTAAGTGCTGAAGAGTATGATTTTATTTATTCCCGAGTAACATTGATGCTTAAATGGAGTGTGTTACAGAGTTAATAATGTTCAATTGAGTTGAATTAAGTTTAGCTGAATTGAAACTAATCAAACCTACACCAAGTAAATGTGTGCATCAAAGAGAGAAAATTTGCTATTTAAGATTCACTTCTTTGCCCTCCATCTATGCCTTGACTTCCTGCTCTGTTTACATTAGCAGCAAGCTTTCAGCACCTCCCTTTCTTTTTCTTCCACTAGCTTCCATCTGTTGCTCTGCTACATTACATCCTTCCCAGGATGCATTGCCACCCCTAATCATTTCATTGTGGTATGCCCCGACTTTGTGATGGACATGTTATTTGTATAATCGTGTTTCTTGGCAGCGATGTGTAAACTGGGAAGGGGGCGTGTTCATTATTCATGTTTGTCATTCTCTTGGAGCTGCAAACACTTTTCTCATTCTGACTGTTCTTTGCCTCCTCAATTTGTCTTCCTTGTGCTCATCTCTCTTCAAAAACTGCCAGACTCCAGTTATAATTGCTTGGATTTGTAGCAGATTAGTTGGGCTTTCCAATGTTGATGTAACTTTACAGGAAGGGGTAAATATGCAGAGACCTTGTGACCAACAGACTTTCAACTGTTTTTTTCTGCTCCCACCAGGGCACAACACTAGACCCTTCCCCAAATGAGACTGCTGCATGTTTGCTGACCTGCTATCCATCCTCTGAAAGCAATCACTGATCTCATCCATCTGTTCTGTCACTGCATCATCGTCCGTTCCCTAGTAAAGTCGGAAAGACTGAAACCAAAAGTAATTGTAATCCTGCTATCAATAGCAGCCCTTTCACAGCAAATTATAGTCAACACATTCTTTCTACCAGTTTGAAAAATGGATACTAATGGCAGGACTCTTTGAATCATTTCTCTTACATCAACATCTAGGAATCAAGTGGAAGACTAATAGGCACACAGAATTCTGATGCCAAGTTCTTATATTGTGAACACACACCACCTTGGCTTAGATAATTCCTTATTTGTTTTGAGTAAACCATAGCTCTAGCACTATTCCTATGTATGATGTTAGTCTTAGACTTACTAGTTTAACAAAGCATCTTTTACATCACACTTTCTGGATGTTGGGAAAGATTAAAATGACAAACCAAATGCGCCTGAGCTGAGAGAATTCCTTGAACTTGGGTCTTCAGTATAACATTCAGACATTCAGTCAAATCACGTCAGCTTGATCACCCTGGGTGATGCGCCAAATGGAAGCCAGGTATCAAGAGGCTCTACAGTCATCTAACAGGGGCTGCAGGAGGATCTGCTTCTAACATGGCACATTTAAATGGCCATCGGTTGGGTGTCTTAATTCCTTGTCACAAGATCTTCATGTGTGTGCTGCTTGAATAACTTCACAGTTTGGAAATACAGTTCATCCAGATGAAGCAACAAGAAATGCATTGGTAAGGAAGGAAGAGTAGACTCTTTTCTGTGACTGAGTTCCCAAAGTACTTGACTATTGCTTTTGTTGTTTTCTGTTGCAAGACACTTTCTAAGTCAAGTCACAGAAGATGAAAATGAGAACCTATCCATGGAAAGAAAGAGAAGAGTATCGAAGAATGTTAAGTACATTTCAAACTACCATGACTTTGGATGTCCCCTTTGGACAGAAAATCATCCTGGGAGATGATTTAATGGCCATTCCTCCCTACTAAGCTGACATAATTTCAAGTTAGAAAAAGTAATCTCCTCTCGACTTTGCTTTGGGTGGTTGCAATATTGCTGACCTTTCTGACTTCCAGAATTCTATCTTGTTGCTATAATAAAATAGGGTAAACTTTAACACAATTTTACTCAATAGAAGTTCATTTCTAGGGTAAATGTCATAGGTTTCTCTCACAGATGAGGAAAAACTGAAAACTTGGCAAGTTCACAGCTAATGGGACCAAAGTTGCCAGTGAAACAGAACATGGCCGTCCCACCTTTAGTTTTCGTTTTCATTTTGTTTTTCTATAGAGCCACAGCTGAACAGAGCCTGGAAGCCAAATTTTAACAGATTTATTATGTGACCTTAGGCAAAGATTTTCTCTGGGTACTTGGTATATGTATGAAATGAAAAGAAATGATAAAAAGTTCCTCAGGGTTCTACTCTGTGTGTAATCCTGGACAATTTTCTCAGCCATTAAGAAAGACTCTAAAGTAAATGGACCAAGTTGTTCCCTATCTCCAATGGACTCTTGAATAGTCAGTACATACCCAGTCCATTGATGAGTTAGTATGACACCCAAATCACTCTTCAGGGCAAACCAAAGGTCAGAGAGATGATCCATGACTTGGAAAAGTAACCTATCAACAAAGCATGTGGATCTATTGACACATTTCCCATGCAACTGATCATCTTTGTGAATCAAAAGTTCATGAGTAACATTACATGCTATGTGTTATGTATTATTTGCTAGCCAAATCCTGAAGTCTACAAAAGGTGTGCCATATATATTCCCTTTTAACTATTAGGCCTTGTCCAAATTTGTATATTAAACACACCAACTTTCCTTAACAGCACTTACAATTAGCTTGTATGCTGAAATTATTTTAAATTTCTTTTTCCTACATTGATTTCCCTTCTCTTTTGTGTTTACAAAAAGCTAATTAATTTAATACTGTCAAATGCAGTTAGCTGATATTTTTGCTCTAAGTGATTTTTTTTCTAAAAGTGCAATGATTTCTTCTTTCTAATTAAAAACCAAGTTGCTCATATATGAGATATCAATAAATAGTTCAAAACAGTGTCCTAAAATCATAAAGTTTCAAGTATTCATGATATAAATTTACACAATTTTAGTAAGTTCACTCATTTTACAAAAAATGTTTTCCTACGTGGCTAATTTTCATGCATATTCAAAACTGGAGAGGCAAGTATTTCATCCTTTCCACCTAAACAGGCTCAGAGAGTTTGGGATATCTCCAGTGTCACCCTCTCTAGAGTTAAAAGAGTGGGCATATTTGGAATTCTCCCTTGAATATGAACTCTTCTGTGTTTTGGTTACTCTGTAAAGTGCTATCTATTCAAATTTATATCTTACACATAAACCCAACCTTCATAAATCCAAGGGAACATAAATTTTCTCAATGCAGATAAAGAACCAATAACTTTAAGAGTATTGCTCTAGATGGAGTAGCATGAGCTAACACTCAGTGACAGAACATGACATGTTTTATCAAAATAACAACAAAGAAATTCAGAGAAGTGAAAGATACCCAAGGTATAAAATGTTCCCAAACTCTACTCTCTCCTTGTGGCATGACATCACTGGCAGTATACAGGGATCTAGCTTTTTTTTGTCATAATTATAATTCCAAGTGCCAATACAGGCATCTTCAATACCCTTGATAGGTTCTAGGGACAATGTGATGATATTTAGCTTGTATGAATTCAAATGTGCAAGGTCGTATTAAAAAATAACAGGGATGTTTAGATGCAAAACACAAGCTAGCTGCTTATCTAACAGAAAACTCAAACAAAATTTTCTGCCAACACAAGATAGAAAACTGACCTGTGTTGAATTCACCATGACAATGCAACATGCCTAAGCTCAAAGAGTTCACTCTTTATATAGAATTCATAGTTTAGGATTTTGGATCAAATTCAAGAAAGAAAGAATACATGGTAGACAAGGTGATGGACGAAAGTCTCCAAATGCAGTGTTTGTCTTCCTAGGAAAAAGGCTGGACTCTAGGCAAAAATGAATTTTGGCAACATAAGCAGCAGAGGGAACTCAGGTACCCAGGTGGGTGATGGAATGATGGCTATTATTCCAGCTAGATGTACAGAAACAAAGATGTAACTCTGACTTACGAACAGTGGTCCAAAGACACATGGTCATCTTCTGACATTCAAGTAGATGTGCAGGTGTAATCAGCCAGCTTCCTTTTTATTAGGTAGAGTACCAGAAAGGAACCATATTGAGTTAGACCAGAGTCTTCAAAAGGATCCTACACAGATCAAAGAGACGTGTTTTCAAAGGTTTTCCAATAAGCCACCTTACACACCTGTCTCCTGTCTGCACCCACTTCTATCGAATTCCCTCTCGCTTTCTTGGAAAGGCAATCATTTTATTAAGAGATTAAGTGCTTCTTTTCTTCTCACACATTATCCTTCCACAGCATGGATTTTCGTTGGCAATTCTCACTGCGTGAAATCAAGAAAGGTAAAAGGAGAGAGAGAGAGAGAGAGAGAGAGAGAGAGAGAGAGAGGAGTCGGACCTTGGTAGAGTTGTTAGGAGAAACTTTCAATGTTTTTGTATATGGTGCTTTCACCAGAACTAAACTACATTAGATAATGCATGGGCTTCACAAATCAGGAGTTTCTGTTTGACTTCTATTTGAAGACATGGCAAGGTAGAAGCAGTATGTATGGCTATATGCCTTAGTTCTTAGTGATGGGTTGATGGTTTATTGGTACTTATTTGTCTCCTGACAAAAGCCTTGACTTGGTAAGGGTGTCCTAATGGTGGCAGAAGCTTGAGGCAGCTTGTCGCATTGCATCTGTAGTCAATCAGGAAGCAGAGAGCAACCAGAAAGATTGTAATAGCCAGAGGGCCAGGAAATTTGCTGTGAGATTGTACCTTCTTGCTATGACAGGGAAGCTACACTCATGAAATTTCAACAACCCGGCTGTCTAAGCTAGATTTCAACAATTCCAGCAGCAGTTGGCCTCTTGACATAGATGGAGGAATTTCCACAGTGTCCTACCTCTAAATGAAGAGCTACAATAAATTAACAACTACTAAGAGAAGAAGAATTAGTCTTCCCCTCTTTGGTTACCCAATACCAAGTGAGCAGCCCTAGAAACAAATGCATGCAGGCAACACTAAACTGGCTGTATTTATATGTCTATTGCTTTATATGTACATATAACAACAATGGTTAAAAGAAAAGGAGGCCATGAATTTAAAGGTGGTGGGCAGACCTGGGAGGTGTAGCAGGAAAGAGGGGAAGGTGATTTTAATTAAAATAAAAAAATGATTTAAATTGAAGTGGCAAAGAGATAAAAAACAAATGCTGGCTTATGAAAGGTCATGGTGTGTTCTCCAGTTAGACCATCACCAAGTTCCTTTACACACCAGTTGTTCGGTGCCCAGGCTCTGTGAATACATCACCAAATCCATTCAGGCATACCTGTGGTTACTGGCGGGAAACCAGCTTAAAGACACTCTGGAAGAGTAGATAAGACCACAAATCAATCAGGGAAAAGTATTTGTGGTACCGGGCAAGGAGATGCTGTTCTTGTGGCATTATACAGTGTTCACTATTAACAGTAATGGTGTTTGAATTGAGGAAAGGGAAATTCTTAGTTATCAGACTATTGCCAAATAAAGTAGCGGGAGTGATTTCTCTCCTCTGTGTTCTGGGATTTTCTACTTCATATTAATCCTAACCCCTAGGAAGGATGAGATCAGTGGCAGAACAATAGTAGTTCCATTTTCACTGCTAGCGTTCCTACAATGTACCACCACCTTAGTAAGCATTTTATATGCAGCATCTCAGTTACTTCTAAATACTCTATGGAGAGAGCACTTTGGAAGAAAACTGAGGTTTGGAGAAACAATCCAAGGTTATACGTCTATAAATTCTAAATGCAGGCTCTAAACCAAATTCTACCTGACTCCAGGAAAAGTACTTTATATCCATATGGTATACCTAAGCTAGAAAACTCCTTCTATCTAACAGGAACACCATGTATGGACTGGTTTGTGGAGCAAGTCAGCAGCACTCTTGTATACCACAGATACCACAGTTGACTGACGTTGTCAAATGCAAAAGTACACCTTGGAATCTGCTCTTGCGGTTAATGTTCTTCCTGATAGGTAGCATTTACACCCACATGTGTATGTGTGTGTGAGAGAGAGAGAGAGAGAAGGTGGGGGGGGAGAGGGAGAAAAGGGGAGAGAAGGAGAGGGCCCCTCTTTCCTAAATAATTTTCTTGCCCAAAGACACAAAAAGAAAAAGGCCAAGCTAGCAAGGGTGATGCATGCAGGCATGACTCATGATGGGTGGGCTCCCAAACTAGTTTCACTAGAGGTGAGACTGATCCCTTCAGAATGACTGCAGCCCTGTCTATGTGGAGGGGCTGCTGCCGCCAGCTTCCACTGCGTCTACCACAGTGCAGGGAGAGAATGCCATTAATAATCATTAGCATGAGGCTACAGGTGCTACAGCAGATGTTGCCTGGCAGGAAAATTGGCAGCATTTGAGAACACAAACCAGGAAGTAATTTTCATCATGGGACAAGTCCCAAAAGGTGTCCAATCTAATTCGGAATGCGTTCATTCTTCTAGCCTTCCGATGATGGGAACTTCACCTAGTCTGACTTTCCCAGGCAGTAGATGTCCCTTATCTGCCATTTATGTGTCCCCCACAATCGTCAATCCCATTGAAGTGTATTAGTACATTTTTATTTGTTTACCCCCGCTATATTATAAGATCATTGAGAATATGGAACATCTTCCCTTCAATTTTGTGCCTATAGAACCCAGAACATGACCTGTGCTTAGGTATTATTAGATAAATGGGAATATAAACGAAGACATGAGCTATCAGGTTAGTGGACTGGATGTGAACAACGGCAGTCTGGAAGAAACATTTCTTCACTCCGTCTTCACCCTTGAATCTGACACCCTCAAAAAGAGTGTCACCTTGTCTTTGAAAATAATTCATCACCTTGCAATATGGCTGCAAAGTCACAATCTTGTTTAATCATCAAACCAGTTGTGTGTGTGTGTGTTAGAGAGAGAGAGAGAGAGAGAGAGAGAGAGAGAGAGAGAGAAGGAGAGAGAGAGGAGGGAGGGAGGAAGAGAGAGAGATATGGAAAAAGTGTGATCACCAACTTTGAAAGCAGATCACAGAGAACAAATGACTGTCCTGACGTGGTGCAGTAAGTACTGACATCAGATTTTAATCAGACTTTCACATGGACCCCATGAAGGTTCTTCCTCCACCACATGACACTCTTAGCCAGCATTGCTCCCCTCCAATTCAGGAAGCTGCCCTCTCTCACAGTGACACTCCCCTCTGTGATCGCAGCCTAGAAGAGCTGAACAGAGATCATTGCAATACGAGCACAAAGCTACTCTAGTCACTGCTACCAAAAACTAGGGTTCCTCTCACCCTAAAGTGGGTGACCAGAGAGCAGTGTTTAACATAGAGAAGTAATATGTACCCCGGGAGACAGGAAGCTCCCTGTAGGGGCAGGATGGTATTTTTCCAGTCTGCAGAGCTAACAGTCTATCACTAAAGTTTGAAGGTACCTGATGCAGCAATGTCTGTTCTTAGTTGGCAACTTGACTACATCTGGAATTAAATCCAAATAGCTGGGTACACCTGTGAGGGATTTTTCTTAATTAAATCATTTGAAGTGCGAATACCCACCTTTAATCTAGATCTTTTGGGGTGAGAAAATCCATCTTTAATCTGGGTCACACTTCCTGGTTTATATAAAGAACATAAAAGAAGGAAGCTCTTGCTCTTTGCCTGCTTGCCCTTACTCTCACTGGAAAGGTCATACTTTTACTGCCATTAGAGTCTATTTCAGTAGTTCTCAACCTCAAGGTCATGACCCCTTTGGGGATCAAGCAACCACTTTCACAAGGATCACCTAAGACCACCAGAAAACACAGATATTTACATTATAATTCATAACAGTAGCAAAATTACGGTTATGGAGTAGCAACAAAAATAATTTTATGGTTGGCATTTCCACAACATGGGGAGCTGTATTAAAGAGTCGCAGCATTAGGACGGTTGAGAATCATGATCTA
Organism: Ondatra zibethicus; assembly: GCA_004026605.1. Lineage (NCBI taxonomy): Eukaryota > Metazoa > Chordata > Mammalia > Rodentia > Cricetidae > Ondatra > Ondatra zibethicus. The sequence goes on along the minus strand of PVIU01010616.1, from coordinate 17,139 downwards.
CTTCTTTGGACTGTGGCATGTACTTAAGACCAGTTGAGACACCCAGTCACATAGACTGAATGAGTTACTGGATTCTTGGGCTTTCCGTTGATAAACAGCCATTGTTGGACTAACTGGACCACAAACTGTAAGCTACTCTAATAAATCCCCTTTATATACACACATATAAATATTAAATGTATATATATGTATACATACATATATTTATTCTCTCAGTTCTATTCCTCTACAGAACCCTGACTAATATAGATACTTAGCTAAGCCATCCCACTGCACTTAGTCACATAATCTGTAGCATAGACAATTACATACAGTACTGACTACTTAATAATCATGCTAGATGGCTGGCTTCCTCATTTATGTATCTATTATAGTGTATGTCTTTGCACTAGTGTAAAACATACTCTTATTTAAATATTCACTGTAAAAATATGAAGGAAGGAATAAGACAGTCAGGAAGAATACTACATAATCTACAATGAGAAGAAGTGAGAACAGAGGAGCAAAGAACCACAGAGACCAGCTCAATAAAAAGCTGAGTTCCTCCCTAAGCTACAGGGCAAATATGTATTGTAATGATTCTCCCAGTTCTTTGTCTAAGTGACCTATGGCCACTTAGTTGAGTTAGAGTTAAACTCACATTGGACTCTTGGCCTCTGAAGTAAGATTTATTGAGTGTGGAGTGATCATGTATAATCTTCCCAAACTGAGCTCCTCACTCATGTCTCAGATCATAAATTGCAAACAGCGTTGCATCCTGGGGAAAATGTCAGGCTACTTGCGTTCTTACATATTTAAAGGATGTAGCAAAGGCAGTCCATATAGCTGCATTTAATTCTCACATCACCCCTTGCAGAAACTGGGCCATTGCTGAAGGACTGACCCCTACCGTGTCAGAAGAAAAGAGGAAAAAACAATTGCCATTGGCCTTAACAATGAGTTCTTGGATACAGTATCAAAAGTACAAGCAATAAAAGCAAAAATTGGCCATCAGGATTACACCCACATAACAGACCTTTAGAAAGCAAAGACAGTTAACAGATTAAAAAGACAACCTTCAGAATAAGAGGAAAATTTGAAAACCAGAATCCAATACAACGTTATGTGTATAATCAACCAGAAATTTCTACAACTCAAAAGTAAAAATTAAACTTCTTAGGATATTTCTTGAAATAGCCTACAGCTATATGGCAAAATGTTTGCAATGATTTGGGCATAGTTTGTCCCTCCAGATGTCATGTGTTAGGTGGTTGCTCCCACTGTGGTACTGTTATGGGGTGGTGGGATGTTGAAGAGCTGTACCTAACAGAAAACCTCCTTGGGATGTCCTTTACCTTTAAGAAAAGAAAGGATTCTGTTGACTGAGACGGGATGATGAGCCTGAGGATATGTTGATATACGTAAATAAGCCAGACATAAATAGCAGAGAAACACATGCGGCGGGATACCATTCACCTTAAGAGAAGAAAAGGTCCTGCTGAGATGGCATGAATGAGCCTTGATACAAAGAAAGCCCTCAGCCTCTGATAGTGGATAGGGCATAGAGGGAAAGCCCGCGCTATAGAAATGACCAGAAGTATCTCAATTTTTGCCAAATGCCCACTAAGTTTCCTTGCTCCGGCCCCTTCCCTTCTTGGTGATATAGCATTTCTTCACATTCTCTGTTTTGCTTGCTACTATCCCATATTCCTGTCAATTTCTGTGTTCGAGGCTGCAGGAACCTGGAACCTCTCCAGAGGTGCTCATCAAAGGCGGATGTTCACAGACGTTCAGTGCCAGCCTCAGCGTTGGTTTCTGCTCCTCACATTTCAGGTGTGCTGAAGTGATAATGGCCTGATTGGACTTGCTAAGTGGGATGGTGTCGTTGATCCCTTGCTAAGTGGGAGTCTGTGCTTTTAATCCCAAGGAAAGTTTCGCCACTGCCACTAAGCTCACAAGCCCATTTTTCCAGCTATTAAGGGTGGCAGCTGACAAGGCTGGCTAATATCAACTGACTGATTCAATTTATCTAATTGGAAATTTACTGCCTCTTTGTGGTAATTGCTTTCTGATAGGTGTTAATGGGTAATGCAAATATCATCAGAATCATAAGTGTGCCTGCATTACCCTCTCGTGCTTGTTCCCATATCTCCTTGTCTGCCTCAACCTATTACCTTCTTGGCCTTGACCAGGATCTAAGATGTCACTAGTGTGCCACTGAAGTGCCACACAGCAATGTTATGTTTAATAATAAACTGTACACAGGTTGCTAGTCCTTCCTACTCTGCTACACATCAGAATGCTGGAGGCTGTCAAACGTTTCCTCTTTGAAAACACTGTTTTCATATGCTAATTTCGCAGCCTTTATGTAAGGCTTGGATCTCACTCTCCACCCCATTCTGTCTCAAAGTTCCTTCAAGAGCCATGATCTCAGAAATCCTCTGGAGCAACTGAATTATTGTTTGGTGCTTTTGAGGGCCATATCTGCCTAAGAGGGACTGCAAAGCTCTCTCTAGACTACCCAGAGACGGGGGGTCAACCCCCTGCAGTAGGAAAGGGCTAGAAGCCCTGCATCAAAAGGAACTGAGTCTGGAAACTGATGTCAGAGAACAATCAATGTTGACAAAAAGGTTAAAAATACAAGGTCCAAATAATAGTAACATGATTATAGCAACCAATGGTCTCAAAGACATAAGGTCTAGGAAACCATGCCAGTGTTTTGTTCCCAAGAGAGCTTACTCACGTGTATCTCCCAGAAGTGAGATTCCCTTAGTTTGAAAACAAAATAAAGAAATAAAGTAAAATACTAATGGTTGTATATTAAGACTGTGGTAAACACCAAAAGAATAATTCTCAGAAGGAATCCAAAACTACCGTGGATTAAAAGGAAAGTATGTAAAATTGTAATCAATGAGCATAGATTAGATCAATGGAGTCAAAATAAAGGGGGAAGAAGAAAACCAAAACAAGGAAAAGTTACAACTCCTGACAGATTGATAAATAGAAGTTATCTTTGCATTAGAAACTAATACATTGGTTTTTCATGTTTGAAGAGAAATTTGAAGTCATTGAATCGTTTATAGCAGTGGTTCTCAATTTGTGGGTCATGACCCCCTTGGCAAATCTGTTTTCAAAAGCATATTTGCATTACAATTCATAACAGTAGCAAAATGACAGTTGTGAAGTAGCAAAGAAATATTTTTTAACTCTCTTTTTATTTATCCTTTGTGACTTTCACGATCCCATTCATTTCCCCATCCCTTCATATCCACCCTCTGCCCTTGCAATCCCTCCCCCTAAAATAAAATAAAATTTAAGAGGAAAAAAAAAGGGGGAGAAAAAGGAAAAATCTCATCATGGAAGCTGTAGTGTGAAAAGTGATTCACGCAGCAAACCCTCTGGTCCGTATTATTCTTACTTGCAAGTGTTCATTGTAAAGACCCATTGACCTGGTTTGATGCCTCTGGTCTCTGCTACACTATCAATGCTGGGCCCTCACTAGGACTCCTCTACTATGATGCCCAAGCAAGGAGCAGGGCCCACTTTTCTGAGTACTGGTAAAGGGGAGGTTTGGCTCTCTCATCTGTCATAGGTGGTGACGGGCAAAGGGTAAGGCAAGGACATCTCTCCTCTGCCCACACATGACAAATAGTGGGGACAGCTCTCCCACACTCTTAACTTTGAAACTGGCTCACCCACAGCACTGCCAACAGGGTCGGCTCTACTGTGCTGCCCAGGCAAGGTGCAGGGCCTGCTCTCCCAAGTGCTGCAGCTGCTGAGGGGATGGATCAGGTCCCCCACCTGCTGTAGGTGGCAAAGTGGTGAGGGGAGGAAGACATCTTTGGCTCAGCCATGCTACCACATGAAATACAAGAGGGGCATGACCTGCTCACCCATTCTCACATCCTTAGGGTCACCTTGCCCATGCCCTTTCAAAGAGGGCCGGCTCTCTTGTGCTGCCCAGATGACATGTAGGAACTCTCCTGAGTTCTTCAGTGGATTAGGGGCAGGATTAGTTCTCCCTAGTGTTGCAGCTAGTGAGGGGCAGAGGCAACTCTGTACAGCCATATTCTCTCAACCTTTGGTGGCATCAGGAGCCACGGACATCAACAGAAACCATGGCTACATTAAGCCTTGAACCTAAACATGGCCCAGACATCACCATGGCCCTAGGTGGCAATCAAGCCACCCGCCTCAGCCCACTTCTCACCTCTTTCTCCTCTTCAGATATGACTCTGTCCACAGGACCTGACCATTCTGTCTCTCTCTCTCTCCCATACCACACCCTACATTTGTGCACCATAATAGTGTCTCTCTGCCTGGTGGCATAAGGTTCTGGGTGGTCCCGTGTTTTCTACTCAGAGCCCAGGGTGACAGTCCCAGGCCTGTATGTGAGTCTCCTTGGCCCACTCAGTCTGTCATGGCACTGGGTATGTCCATGCTTCCTCATCATAAGGAGATCATAAGAGTTTCCAACCACACCTCTGTCTTGTGGTTGGTTAGGAGGTGTTGTTGGAATCCTCTTGATGGCTGGGGCTAGAAAGCACAGGCTGCATTTGATTGAGTTCTGCCCACCCAAGCAGCATGACATGGGGCAGAGGTATGACTGGAGTCATCTTACAGGCCAGCGATAGAAAAGCCAGACTGTCACAATGAAATAATTTTATGGCTGGGGATCACCACAATATGAGAAACTGTATTAAAGGGTCACAGCATTAGGAAGGTTGAGAACCACTGATATAAGTGATTATACATATATTGACATAGATATAGATCAATATAGATACACATAGATATAAACTGATATTGCTAGATATGTAATTATATAGTTATGTATAGAACCACAGATAAAAGCAGATTTGATTTTAAAATGCTCTGGAGACTCTAGAGACCATAAGGGAGAAGTTTTATTTTAGAAAAATAACTTTTTGTGTTTTTTTCCACCTGGGTGGGATATCCCTGAGAAGGTGTGAGAACACACCAGAAGATATTTAAAAGTTTGACAAGGCTTGCCAACATTGCTTTAGCTGCACAGTTTACAAGTAACCTACCTGATATCCACACATTATGCATAGGCTGGAGAAGTAAAGTGTGAGTCTAGAAATGTCTCTTAACTTACAGGTGAGGATATGAAATGCTGTGCTTTGTTTCTAAGCCATTTATAGAGCAATTCCCAAGGTTGAGGCTGGCTTTGGGGCATTCATCGACATTTGTTGGTATACTAATTTGTTTCTAAGTGCTCCTATGCTATTGATTGAAATAGAGAACAAAACCTCAATATGAGAAAGAAAATTATATTTTACCTGTAGTTACCCAAGGAGCCTCAATGCTTTCTTGTCCGTAGTTGCTTATGTTCACTCAGGAACCGTGGACAGTATCAGGCCTTCAAATACAGCCATTGCTAGAATTGAAGACCTGTGCTCTCTCTGCAGCAATAACCATTGTCCTTCACGGTGCTTTCCCTTTTTGTAAAGGCGACACATCCCTGTTTTTTAGAAGCTCACTGAGGGCAGTTCTATTGCAGTGTCCTGGCTTATGAGAACTATTGAAAGCTTTTCCCCTTTGGAGTCTTCATTGCTAAGTCTAGGCTGTGATATGCTTGTTCCACATGGCTAAGGGTATCAACTGGGCTTCCTCTTTTGTCTGTAGTCACTTCCACTGGGTCTTTTGAACCCACTGCTTATGTTCTTGAAAACTTGAAAAGTCAAATCTGAAAGTTAACTTGGAGTACCAGGGGTCCCAAAAGCCCTTTTTCCTTGAGTTTCTTGCTTATATCCATATATAAGCACATCACAGCACAGAGGTAAATTATTGTCTCAATCCTTAGGTTCCAGAAACATCAAAGCCTAAAAGGACAGCCTTAGACGAGGACAATCCCCCATGAGGGAAAGGCTGGACAATGGAGAAGGAACAGTAATCCCTTGAAGGCCAGACCATTCCCTCAGGCAATGTCTTTAGACCTTCTTGCAACACCAAACTAAGACAATGATGACCAACCAACACCCCATCGAGTTTGTCCTATTATAAATACATCCTGTTCTCTGTTTAATTTTTGTTATTGTTGTTGTGAAATTAAAAGTTCATACCACTTGACAAAGCAGGTCAGCAATGAAGCCAACCTCCTACTTGTGATAATTTCTCTTGACCACTGGGACATGCACAGAGTATGGAGTTCCCTATTTTATTTGCCTATGATACATCTGAATAATTAATCAATCCCAATAGAAATTGCCTCAGTCCTTGTACAACTGTTGCCATAAGTCTTCAAAAGGCAGCCTCTAAACAGGCAGCTGGATGGCAAATCCCTTGAGATACCTCCCACAGCCAATACGGGAGTTTTCTTCTTTTTTGCTTTTTCTTAATAAGCTTTGTCTTGCTGCTTAACTCCTCCTCTGTCTTTGTCTTTATCCCCATCACTGTGAAATGATTCACTCAAGAGTCCGTTTCAGGTTGACTTTTGGTGACCCTTAATTGCCCAGCACATTCGTCCCTGGATCAACCTCACATGTGTGGAGAAGGCTCCATTAACTCTCAAAGATCTAACTCACCAAGAAATAAAGCAAGGTAATTTAGGAACTACTATACTTCCCAGAGAGGAATCAGGATGAAGAGGAAATTTAGAAGCTTTAATGAGGACAACACCACACAAAGAACTGTCTTTGTGGGTCTTGAAAAAGCACAGTGTGGGCTTTTTCACGCAAGCTCTATTTGCTTAATGTGAGTCTTGGTCAGGAGGTTTCCAACCTTATTTTTTGACAACAGATTTATTTCCTATGCTAATTTCAAGCCGTTGGGTAAGGTCTTCTTCGGGACTTCCCTCTGCACTCTACTTTATTGTCTACCATGATTCTTCAAGAAGATTCAATTGCTCTCATGGTAGCATACTGGTTTAAACCCAGAAGACGCCATGATACTTTTCACCACAAATAGGTTCTTAGTCATGAGTTTGCCTTTTCTGCTAATAAATCATCAGCCATCATGTTCATCCGGGGCCAAGAAAGAGCCTGTCTCCCACATCAATATGGTTTTTAACCAGATGTCCCACTTTCCTGGACTTGAAGCTCTAGAGCATGTATATAATCACAGAGTTGGTGGAAGAAAAAGCAGCACCAGAAACAGCTGGACTGAAGCAGTATTGCCACACCTTTGGTTTGCAAACCTTCCATGGACTAGTAGCATGGGAAACTTAGAATGGCAGATAAGACCAAAGTTTTACTGGACAGTCTTTTACTAACGCAAAGCATTTTGGGAAACCATGCACACTGCCAACACAAATTAATATCTGTTCTCACAGGGGAGAGAGATTTGGCAGAGCAAGGTTGGGAGCAGAAGCTATAGAAAAATAAAATCATTCATGTTTGTATCTTTCTTAATTGAGAGTGCTGGGTAAAGTGGCTGGTTTGTTGTTTCCTACCCATCATCAGCTGGGACCATTCTGGGAAGGCACAGATGTTTCACCCCTGGCTTACAATTGGATGCCCACAGACTGACATTCTCCAAAGATTTCCTTTTCTCTAGTGGCTGCTGAATTATTCACTTTCCCCAAGTGCTTCCCTAGCCCGGCTCGTCATTATTAACTGTCCTTTCTGCAACACCCACCGTCTCTCCCTCCATAATAGAACCTTCTCCCCTATTGTCTTCCTCATTTGCAATTCATTCTCCTAATCATCGCAGCTTTGTCTACGCTAAAGAGCACCCTGGACTCTTTCTATATCATTTCTTCTCGCTTCAGTTCTGGGAGGGAGAGGCAGCAGCTGACACACTTCAAAAATCCACTCTCTTTTTTTTTTTAAAAAATGCATTGTTGCCTGATTGTAAAACACTTTAAATAAAGTGTCCTAAATACACTTAACTGCTCCTTCATTTTAATTTAGTATTGGGAGGTATTTTCTTTTTAAGACTAATTGAGCTTTAACAATAACTCCTCTGGAAGGCTGGAAAGTTTAAAATGGTTGCAATGCAACAGAGTTTGGAAATGTCATAGCACGAGAATTCCTTCATCGGTTATTTTCAACCCTAAAAAAAAAAACTCTGCTAGGTAGGTGTGTATACAACATATACTCCTATGTGAATAGGCCATAATAATATATGTTAACATATTTTCATATATTAATATATATGTAAATGTGTGTATGCCAAGTGGAAGTTTTCATTTATTATTTTTACATATATGTGTATCTGCAATATACACATGTTTACATATATAAATACATACATGAATATCTTATAGATATTACAAACTGCAGTTCCCTGCAAAGATCCACAACTAAGTTGAAGAGTTAGCAAACAGATTGATGGGAAGTTAATGGCTGGAGAGACTTATCATGTGGCACATCAAAGTCAAAATAAACTTAACTATCTTTAGTCTCTTTAATATTCAGTTACTGAATCCCCCCCCCGTTCTAGATAGAGTATCTTCTTTACTGCTAGGTAAACTTTGGGACTATGCTAACACAGTAGACCACTAGCTTCTACCATCCTTGTAGAAGTGTTTCATTATGGCTGCGAGTATCACTAAACAGCATCTGAAACATAGAGAGAATTTAGTTTCTGCTTTGCTATTACATCCTACCAGCCGTCACCACCAATATACTTGGTGTATGATTAATTAATGACTTTCTTTGTTCTCTGAGCAGAAAAAGTTCATTAAGACCATCCATAGGAGGACATATCACCCAAGGCAACCCGAATGCGTGTTCCTGGGCCTTGGTCACTCATATTTGGCTCAAAATAAATGATCATTTATTTTCTTTGGAGTACAAGTTGTGTTTTGTAGCAACAGAATTATGTATACACATGAGTACACATGTATACACACTCATCACACAAATTACATGTGTATACACACACACACATGCACATATATATGTATATATCCAAAGAACAAAAAAAATTAAATTAATGAATAAAAAATAGTGCACATATACCTTGACTGCATTCCTATCCGTGACATGGCTTATGTTCCCCACTCAAAACCAGCTCACCTCACACGTGAGCAAAGTCTTACCTGTCCTCTCCTGTACAAGGACATCTGAGCTGCACCTCTCTCCTGCTATCCGTTTCCACTTCTACCTCAGATTTGCTACAACTTCACAGATAATAACATAGCTGCTACCTTCCCTTAGTCTCCCTTCTCTCTCTAGCTGTTGGCTAATTTCTGTTCCCCCATACATCAAACCTCCTTGTAGGAGGAGTTGCCTCTCTTCCTCGTCTTGAGATTTTTTTTCACTCCATCCTTTTCTTGAATCCACATCAGTAGGTTTGTGTTGCCATCATCACTGAAATTGTTCTTGTCAAGGTCACACTGTAACTCTTGGACCAATACTAATTCTCATCTTATTTAAGATTACAAACAGTGATTAACACATTTGTTCATAATTTTCTTCTAAATACTGCCCCTCTTTCCTCTAGTACTGCATCTCATTCTGCTTTCCTTGAGACTCTCACCACACTTTTAGCACTGTCTACTAATTCCTATTTTAAATACAACTTTAGGCCCCAAATAAGTAGTCCTTGAATTCCTTGGCATTCTCCTCCTATTTCTTGGTTTATTATTCCATCCAGATGCCAATCACTCCCAATTTTAAAAAATCTCTAGCCAAACTCCTCCTCTGAACTGTATATTCCCATGTCCATCTGCCTTGTGTATGGATGCTTACTGGAAATTTCAAATTTAACCTAGCTAACATTAAAATAATGATCCCCCTTTCCTCACCAAACCTGTTCTAGTAACCACCCTCCCTGGCTATTACAAACATCCAACCTCCCTTAGAATCATCTTTGAGTCCTCTCTCACCTTGGCCAGCTCTATTGATCTCTCTCTGGTCCTACCTTCATTACATGTATAGATTACTATTGTGGCTTCCTATTTTGTCTTTCCCCCATCTTACCCTTCAATTGCTTTCCATTTCATCACTACAAAAGCTAGATTTCTTACAGAGCCTTACAGATGCCCATCCCTAAGCTCTCTGATTATATCCCCTCTACCCCTCCCACTCCCTCTGCACCACCACAATAACCTCTTTTGCTATTCCATCATGAGTAAAGCATAATCTTTCCTATGCATACAACACTCTTGCACATACATCCACACAAGGAACTCTTTCAGTCTCTGCCCAAATAATGTTCTTTTCATAGAACCTCCCTTGATAATCTTCCTTCATCTTTAGCTTGTCTTGCTTGCCTGTAGCATTTGTGAACTAACATACTAACTCATCAGCTATATTCTTTATTAGTCTTTTTCTAACGATGCAAATTACATGCAAACAAAGAACTATTTGGGTTTTGTTTTCTCCTAGCCCTCCTCCAGTGCCTAGAACACTTGGGTAGTAGGCATCTTATAAAACTGTGTTGAGTAAAATAAAGATTTAGTTCAGCTTTCCTTAGCTGAAGATTTACCTCATGGCAAAGCACTGCACTGGGCACTGTTGAAAAGATGCTGAAAGAACAGAATGATATTCCTGCCCTCATAGAAAGTATTGTAGTAGAGTGTTAATAAAGTTATCCTAGCAAAGAATGCCTATGAGGCAAGGTTGTTCAAGTCCTAAAAATATTCTTTTTTCCCAATATACTTTACATGCAGGTTTAGTGATGCTTGAAATTCCATAATTAAAGATTAAGCATTCTGCACTCCCATGACCTTGAGCAAAGTATTTAACATCTATAAGTTGTGAATGTTGTATTTGTATTATGGGATAATATTACCCATCTCTTGGCTTACTGTGAAGACTAAATGAGTCTATCCTTTGTAAAAGGCTTAGTGCCATCTCCCAAATGTAGTAAACAGGACTGGATGTTAGCTATTATATCCATTGTCTTGAATCAAACTCCTTATCCTTATTAAAATGCAAAATCACTTTATAGAGATAATGGGTATATTTGAAAGCCAAATGGACCTGTTCCTAACACCATGCACACATAGTTTAAGACAAGAAGAAAGAGAAATAAGCCAGTTAGTCTTCTTCATCACCATCCTCTAAGGAGGCTGCTTGTTCTTGAACAGTTCTCTACCATTCAATTCAACAAGACTCCCCAAGAAAAGAAAAATCACTGAAGGAAAGGAGACAGCCTCCCTTTTCAGAAACAATGAGCATCTTCCTCCTTTCATACTTTTCCTCATTCTTAAATTCATATATGAACAAGACTAAGTCCCTCAAGGAGGATCTCAGATTTCCAGGAAACCTTAAGGTAGAATAGAAAGCATATGGATGCTTCACTCCATCCACTAAGATTAGGATAGGATGGAGTTAGGGTACCAAAAAGACAAACTAAGAGGAGAGGCACTGATAATGGCTAAAAGAGGAGGCTTTCGGGAAGAAATAAAATGGAGGAAAGAGGGCCAAGTGTAGCAATGAGAGGGAGGCTGAATGAGAAGAAGGGAGACAATGTCAATATAGCAGGCCTGACAGGGACCAAGATCTTCTTAAGAGACACTTGAGCCTCTCACTTTTTAAATGAGTTCTCCTTCTTTAAATCTTGTTTTTATATTTTTAAGCACCTTTTTTAGGGAAAAAAAAGGGTGTGTAATTAGTGCATTATCATGAATTTGCTGAATGAACAGTAATATGGTTTTTTAATTTATTGAGAATTTTGCATGTGCATAGAACATGAGACCCCCACCCCCACCATTCCAGCTCCTCCCATACCCTCCCACCACTTTCCTATCCCACTTGCTTTATACTCTCTTTGCAGCAACAGAGTCCACTTAATGTTGCCAGTCTGTAGCTGAGTGCAAGGCCATCCACTTGAGCAGCCTATCAGGGGTCTAGAGAGAACTGATGTTCTCTCTATGGCAAGAGCCAGCACAGATTTTCACAAATTTTTCTTAGTTCAAAGTAGAAAATTAATTTTTGGCAATGGACATGTTCATATCTGAATTCATTCATGGTTGGTATTTCGCACTTTTTTTTCCTAAGCAGAAACAAAAAAAGGGGGGAAACAAAAAGAAAAAGATGGGTATTATATTTGCTAAGAAAAGCCAGTTCTCAGAAAAGGGCTCCAAGAATTTATTGAGCCACAAATATGTACCAGCTTTTTAAACATATTTTACACAATCTTATTTCCGGAATATGCTTTAGAGTTACATGTTGTCTTCATTTTTATAGTCAAGGAAGCAAAGGCTTGGTGCCATTAAACAGTCCTAAATCATAAAGAGTAAGCAATAGAAAAGACTAGAGTCAAACCAAAGGTTCTCTGTCTAAACCCTGAGGCCCAAATCAAGCCTTTCTTAGCGGAGAGTGCGGTTTCGAAGCACGCCATGTGGAGCCTGGAGGCACCGAGTACTGGAATCTAAAACTGCCAAATACCAGTGCCTCTGGCCGCCATTCAAAGATCTGAAATGACCAGATGGATCTACGCACATTGGTATTCAAGTGTGCCAGTCTCCTGTTACCCTGGGAAGATTCCTTCTATCAATACCACATCAAGGACAAATCCATCAGACCCCTTTTTGAAAACTGGTCTCTGGTGTGCGAGGGGAGTGGCGGGGGAGTAGAGGGTAGAGACTCTGAGGACCCTTGCTTTCTGGAGGGGAGCATGGAGGGAGACTCATCTTTTAACTGATAGTCAAGGCTGGGGCAACGGCAGACAACCTCACTTGGCATTAGTACAGCCACGGCGGGCTCTAGCCAGACAAGAACCTGGCACAGATGTCACAGCCTGGTGGGCTTGGAGAAGAAAGGTTATCTATACCCTATCTTATCCACTCTTGTCCTTGTGCCTATAATCAGACCTTCCTTTCCTTTCAGTTTTAACCAATGATTGATGCTGAATCATAAGAAGCATACCCAGTGATGATGACGTAAAGACCAAGGCAAAATCAGGGACCGAGCTTGTGCGGCGAAAGGTTTCCCCAGCAAAATGGAACCTTGTCGTCTTTTCATAGAGGAAGTGCCCCTCCCTAACCAAACAGACTTCTTGGATAAATAAGGAAAGGGTCCAGAAGGATTGTCTAAACCACCCAGCAAATCTAATAAGGATTTGCTGGAGAGTTATTTTGTTGTCGTTTGCTTGCTTTTTTTGTTTTGGTTTTGTTTTGTTTTATGGTGGTGTTGGAGGGGCCGGGGTGGTGATTTTCTAAATCATGTTTCTGATTTCACTGAGGGGGAAGAGAATATCAAAAGAGTTTGGTTAGTTAAAACCAGCTAGGGACGTATTTCTTCCTGACACCTAGTATTATTCAAATGACAGCAGATATGACTGAAAGCATTTATCACACAGTCTGACTCGCTTTAATCTCCCACAAAGGAAGCTGCGCTCAGCGCACCGGGCAGGAGGGGGGATAATGAGGCTGCAGACCAGGCTGCCAGAGTGGGGCATTGATTTTAGATGCCAAAAATAGAAGCAGCTTCAGTTTCCAGCCTGCCCGGTGTCTTGAAGCAGATTATCAGCTGAACAGCACCAGTGCAAGGAGATGTTTCCAGGCAATCAGACTGCTTATACATAGGGCATTAATTCTTCGGAAATATGTCATGTTGCCCAATCAAAATGGCTCCCTCTTTAAATAAAGCTTACATTCTCCAAGGCAGTGTTCGCGGTTTGGAAAAGCAATAATGACCTCTGCTCGCAGGGCATGTTCTAGGAATTAGCACCTGGGTAGGGTTAATGATATAAAGGCAGCTGCTCCTAACTGGTCATCAATCCCAAGTAAGTACCCAGCAACTCGATTTCTACAGCTTTAGGATAAACCTAAAATCAAACGGTCTCGTCAGGCCAAGTAGATTCAGTACAGGAAAAGCTAATGACCACAATAGCCAGTCCCCGGGGGTACACAGGAGAGTGGAGAGGGAGGGGAGCTAATGCAAACTTTGTTTTTCCTTTCCTGATATTGCCAATTCAGGTTTCCTTGCCTCATACACTACGAAGAGATTGGGGCATCGCCAGCCACCATCTGCGAGAATGAGTTGTAAGTTGTTTTTCTAGTTAGTGTAATGGATTTAGCACATGTACCTTCATTTCTTCACAACTATGACTCAACAACCTGCGACTACAGGTGCCTGGTATTAATTACATAAACTGCTGTCTGGGGCTAAGTGACCAGTCATGCTAACCTGGATCCCGTGGCTTGCCTTTACTCTGGAGCCACTGAGGAGAAGCTACCCAACAGAAGCCCACATGCATCCCTCAGCTGTATAGATTACATCAACCATCACATGCTGGAGTCTTTAAATGGAATCTGTAATTGTTGAAGCTTCATAGGAGATGGAGAAGATTTTCTAGAGCAAGGCGCCTGCAAGAGTGTGGAGGCAGACCAAGAAGGGGAAGAGAGAATAAGAAAGCAAATATTGAGTTCCGCTAGGATAAGCCCACGTTTTCTTTTCTTTCTATTTTTCTTTTCTTTCTTTTTTTTTTTTTTGTTTTGCTTTGTTTTGTTTTCTTGCTTTTTCTCTTCAAGACAGTTTCTCTGTGTAACCCTGGTTGTCCTGGAACTCACTCTGTAGGCCAGACTAGCCTCAAACTCAGTGATTCACCTGCTTCTGCTTCCTGCTGAGATTAAAGGAGTGCATGGCCACTGCCCAGATAAGCCCACATTCTCACTTTTCTTATAGACAGATATTTTTGTAGGTTTTTCACCTGCAAAAGTGCTAACATTACAGTTCAAAACCGCCCGACTCCAGGCTGCTGTCTCACCTGATAGATGAGGAACTGGTTTCTCAGCTTGCTTTATTTGGGCAGCTCTCCATGTCCCCAAGTTCTCTTGGCACCCTTGCTCCAGTGTCAACAACATTCTCATCTGTCTAATTTTCATGAAAATTGATATCACTGCTAATTTTGTTAAGTACTATTTTCTTACACACACAAAATGTGTCTTCCAGAAGGCTAGGACAGTGGTGAACAGTGCTTACTAATTTTAGTGCCTAGCACCAAATATTATCCAGAATGAATACTGATTTCTTATAAAAAAATGATCTGGAAGTGATTTGGGCAAAGAAATGAAGACGGTTTCATTGAAGAGTCTCTTCAATAGTTCAGCATGCTTGTTGTTCATTCAGAGGCTTCCTTCAGGTTGGCCTTGAACTCCATCCAGATCTTCCTGCTGTAGCTTCCCAAGTGCTGAGATGATAGGTGTGTATCTGTTCAATTGTTTATTTTCTCTTTTGATGATTATAAGCATCATTAAAGTGGTAAGCTTCTGACATTGGCTAGTGGTTCAATGACACAAACATCTGTCTTGACTTAATTATATCCAGATTGCCTTTCAGTTTTTCACCCATGTTGAAGGCAGGTTAAAAAAAACAACTAAGAAGTTATACCAAAAAAGCCAACAAACAAAGAACTCATTTTATTAAAAGTTAATCCCCGCCCCCCCCAGGTTTCCTAGGATAACTGCTGTGAAACTCTGCAGGAGCAGCTGGTTTTCTGAGCTTTCACCCTGCTTGTTGTAACACATCAGTTTGCTCAAGCTTCATGGGTGTGAACAAACACAAGCTTTATGAGTCGGAAGGTAAATGATTAGTAGAATAGCAATAGGTATGAGCATCAGTGTGATTGTGCCAAACCCCCAATTCCCAAACAACAGAGGGGTGACAACAATGGACTCCAGATGAGTGGCACTGCAAAAGAGAGCTCAGTTATATGATATGATATTATGTGATATGATATTAGGAATATATATATAATTATATAAATAAATAATATAATTATATTATATTCCTCAGGTGAAAGAAACCAAATCTTTTATAAAGGACAGTAGGGTTGTCTATCCTCTGCTCCAGAAGGAGGAATGAGCTCTATGATTCATGACCAAACACTGCACAGTCTGAGGAAGACAACCCGAAAGTACAAGCAGAGTCTTCCCTCCTGTAGTGTATAGAAATTTATTAAAGCCATGGAGATCACTGTTGTAGGGAGAGGGGGCCCTTTGTTCTGGCCACCCGACTAGCTTACACCCAAAATAATCACACAGAAACTGTATTCATTTAAACACTGCCTGGCCCATTAGTTCTAGCCTCTTATTGGCTAATTCTTGCATCTTGATTCAACCCATTTCTAATAATCTGTATGTCACCATGAGGTCGTGGCTTCCAGGAAAGATTCAGCATGTCTGACCTGGCAGCTGCATGGTGGCTCTCTGTCTTCTTCTTCCCAGCATTCAGTTCTGTCTGCTCCGCCTACCTAAGTGCTGCCCTATCAAAAGGCCAAGGCAGTTTCTTTATTCAACCAATGAAAGCAACACATAGACAGAAGAACCTCCTGTTCTTCTGTTCAAAGTGTCTAATTAACTCATGTGAAAGTCACAGATTTCATGGGGATTACTAAAAAGACAGTAAATATCACCAATTCTGATGTTCCAGAAAGATGTGCTGAACTGGTAAAGACACACACATATCATCACTTCAATCAAACCAAGAAAGCTGAATAACATATAACACAACTTCAGTGAAAATAACCAATCTTGACAACAAGAAAGAAAACTTTGCAGGTGCTAGAAACACAAGGAAACTCAAAAATACAGCAATAAGTGTGAACTAAAAACAAAACTCCTTGTGGTATTTTGCTAACCAAAAAACCATCAATAACCAGGGAAGAAGGTAGTTTCTGACCCTTGCAGAGAATAGAGTCCAGGCCATTGTTCTCAAAAGCACAGAAGCAGTCACCAAGGCTTGTCTGAGTGGTGAACCAGGATGACACTAGCATTTCTTGGTACCCAGGAATGAACAGTATTCAGGTCACATTTAAAAAAAAAATCTAAAGTCAAAGCAATGCCATATGCAAAACTAGAACCCTTATCATACACTCAGAGAATTCTATGAATTCTTTGTATGAATTCTAAGATTTGTTTTTAGACCTTTTCTCATTGTGGAAAGAAAAACAAAAAACAAACAAAAAGAACAACTTCAGAGAAATGACTCTTTTCACCTCACAGTTTCAGAGGTCACCGTCCGTGGCTCCATTGTTTCTAGATATGGGAGGCAGAGTGTCAGTGCAGGGAGAGCATGAAGCAGGACTCTTGGTCCCGTCATGGTAACCTAAGAATCCTGGAAAAAGTCAAGGTGAGAAATAACAGTTAGGATACACTTAAAGAGACTTACTTCCTCTAGCTAGAATTCTTAATTTTCCAGAACTTTTCAAGATAGTCCAAACAATTGAAGACCAATACTTCAATACATATGCTATGAGGGCCTGTCATATCCTAACCATAACATTCTTCTCCTAAGATTC
>PVIU01010615.1:0-69137 GCA_004026605.1 Ondatra zibethicus | reverse complement strand
GAACAGATGAAAGTGGATTCAGTTGGGCACAGAAAGGGGATCCTTGCCCTGGATCTATTTCAGTCACTTAAAGCTGGTTAATAAGATAAAATAAAAAGTAAAATATAAAGCAAGCTATGGGACTGTATGTCTACACTGACTGAACTCAGGTGAAACAATAAGATTTCTAATTCTCAGCTGCGTATAGTTTTAAATATTGCTGTTCCCAGTTGAAGGGAGCACAGAGCCCTGGTGGTGAGGCAGAAATGTTCTGAAGAAAGGGGCATTTTGGTTAAACTAAAAGACTAGACAGGAGGAACTGGGGAGGGAGGGTGCCTGGAACTCACCAACTTCTGCGCGAAGTTTTCCTAGAACAGAAAAAGGCAATGTTTTAGTTCCTGGTCTGTTACTGTGTGAGGACCCTTTTGCACCTCGCACCCTGGACCTCTGGGCAGACAACTCCTTGACAGCTTGAGAGTGTGTTTGGAGAGTGGGAAGAGCTCGAGATTTAAAACCAAGTATTCAGGCTCTTTCTGTGGGTGTTGTCTGAATTAAATGACAAAATAAAGAAAAAAGGAGCCTGGATATGAGGGCAATCTGGCTGTGTTGTCTGTCATCCCAGTGATTGCCACAGTCGATTATGCTGATCCAGCTGGCTAGGTGAGTGTTCCCTTTTCTTTTCTTACAGCTCCATATGTGTCCCTCCCCAAAACGCTTGCTCTGTTAGAGAGAATGATCTAGAAGAGCAGGGCCCGCTATTCCTTTGGTTAAAGGTATACAAACAATTGCACTTCATAGCTAGAACCTCCAGAAAAACTTTTAAGAATGCAGAAGTCAGGCTGGAGAGATGGCTCAGTGGTTAAGAGCTTTGCTTGTTCTTCCAGAGGTCCTGAGTTCAATTCCCAGCAACCACATGGTGGCTCACAGCCATCTGTAATGAGACTTGGTGCCCTCTTCTGGCCTGCAGTGATACATGCAGGCAGAACACCATATACATAACAAATAAATTAAATTATTAAAAAAGAAAGAATGCAGAAGTCTTCAGGACTATTTCTCAGGAGCCAGCAATACTCAAACCACATCATGGTTTTTTTTTTCTACTTTTATTTTAAATTCTCTCTCTCTGTGAGGTGTGTGTGCGTGCGTGCGTGTGTGTGTGTGTGTGTGTGTGTGTGTGTGTGTGTGTGTATGCACGCACTAGCATGCACATGAGTATGTGTGTCCCTGGAATCCAGGAAAGGTC
Organism: Ondatra zibethicus; assembly: GCA_004026605.1. Lineage (NCBI taxonomy): Eukaryota > Metazoa > Chordata > Mammalia > Rodentia > Cricetidae > Ondatra > Ondatra zibethicus. The sequence continues at coordinate 67,915 of PVIU01010615.1, read as the reverse complement.
AGATCTCCTAAAGTTATGAGTAGTTCTGAGCTGCCTGACATAGAGTGCTGAGGCTAGAACTTGAGTCCTCGGTGAGCGCAGTACAGACTTTTAGCCCCTGAGCTGTGTTTCCAGCTCTATATCATAAGGCTTTGTTACTTCTTCTACTCCTTGCTCAGTTCACATGGCCAAGTAGATCACCATATTGTAAATATCAAGCCAAACCCCACTTGAATGAATAACTAGACATTTAGTGAGATTCTACTTTATGATTGCATCTACTGTAGGTGCTTTCCATGACGTTATCCTCTTGTAAGCATCCCACACTTTAAGAGGGAAAACACTGTCCCCACTCGGAGACTTGAAGAACCTAAGAATTTTCCTCACAGTTTGGTCTCTACAGCAGAGTTGGATCCTAGGCTTTGTCCTCCTGTTCTATTCAGAGTTGGATCTATTCAGAGTTGGATCCTAGCTTTGTCCTCCTGTTCTATTCAGCCATGATGGCAGAGGGCCTTTTCCTTGCCAAGGAACAAGTAACCAAACATTTGAGATGGTTTTAAGGTGAGAAAAAGATCTCACTGTAGGGTGAGGAGCATTTGTCTTTCGTGCACAGAGCAGGGCCACTGTTGATCTGATACCTGTCTCCTTCTCATGGCCCAAACCCTCTTTGCTGCCATATCCTCTTAATAGCAGGAGGAGATGGAAACACGAGACCTTATGTTGTGGTACTGGGAAGGACACAGTCTAAGAAGACTCTGCCTGGAGTTTCCAGACACAAAAGAAAAGTTCATCAACAGCTGAACTTGTGTCCACAGTTTAAGGTAAGAGACAGGGGAAACACTTTTTTCAATATACTCTATATGGCAAAGAGTTTTATTTCAGAATTCTTATTAAAATGTGAAGTAGAGGGACGTGAGACACGGCTCAAGGGTTAAGAATGCTTACAATTCTTGCAGAGGACCCAGGATTCAGATCCTAGTATCTGCATAGAACATCTTACAACCACCTATAATTCCAGTCCCAGGGTCTCTGACACCTTCTTCTCCCTCTTACAACACCTATACATATGTGTGCACATACAGACAAGCAAGCACGCACAAATAAAAATAAATTTGAAAGTTTAAATTTTTGTTTTATTTTAAATTGTGTGTAGGTGTGTATGTCTGCATGTAGGTATGTACATGAGTGCAGGTGCCTGAGGAGGCCAGGGATGTTAGATTCCATGGAGCTAGAGTTGCAGATGGTTGTGAGTTCTTTGGTACTGAGTCTTCTAGAAGAGGAACAATTGCTCTTAACTCCGAGCCATCCCTCCAATACTTAAGATTTATTTTTTTTATTGTCTAGTATTTTCAATCTGGCTGACTTTGAAGAGACTACTCTCCTGGTTTCATGAAGCTGCTAAAGTCTATGGAGGGCTGAGTTCTACTGCCTGTAACATGACATTTGAGCAGGTCACTGAACTACCATGGACTCAATTTCTTCCTCCAAATGAGGCTGTTACATGTCAGTCTTATTTCATAGGGAAATGCAAGGTCCTATTTGAAAGGGCTCAGTAAAACTTGTTATGTAGTTCTGAACTCAGAAGCCTTAAAGATGACTTATCCCTGAAGGCCAGGAAAGGATCCCAATAGACCCAACCACTGCCCTTACCTCTGAGTCTGTGCTGTAGAAAGAGGAAGACAACGCCCACAGAGACCTGCAGGAGGACTGCAGGCAGAAGTGCGATGAGCACCAGGACCCCAGGGTTGATCCAGTAGAAGGGATCTGAAAGGCAGAATGAGCATCACCCAGCTTGCTTCCCCAGCATCCTATCCAGAGTCTGTGCTGCCTTAATGTGGGTTGAGTAAGGGAATCAACCTTAAGACTCACAAAATTGTAGGTAGATTTTTCTGTCCCTCTGGCAGCTCTCAAATCATGACATGAAGACTTATTCATTATGGAAGCTTGGTCAATAGCTTAGGCTTGTTTCTAAATAGCTCTTATAACTTAAATTAATCTATTTTGTTATTAATTTACTTTCTGCCTTGTGGCTTTATTACCTTTACCCTGCACTTCTCGTGCTGCTTCCCTGTTTCCTCAGTCTGTCTCATGACTCTCCACATTTCTGCCCTTCTTCTTCCCAGTGTCCTTGCTGTCCTGAAAATCCTGCTTAGTTATTGGCCGTTCACCTTTTTATTAAACCAATCTGAGTGACAAGTCTTCACAGTGTACAAAAAGATTATTTCACATTTACCCCTTTTTGCTAAATAAAAGGAAAGGTTTTAATTTTAACATAATAAAACTATAAACAATAAGAGCAATTATCAGGTAAGAATTACATTTACAATGTCCAGTCCATTTGTATTTGGCATATTTAGAAAAAATAGTTCATTATTTATTCTCTCTTGTTGAGTCCAAAGCTCTGAACTAATTTACCTTCTATCATAACTAAGGGAAACTATAACTGTGACTATCTAGTCTTTAACTCCACCAAAGACCCCAGAAGGATATAATATTACCTGAGTAAATAGGAAGTGCAGAGCAAGCAACTTCCAAAACTAAAAGAAACAAGAGAAGCAGTTTCTTGTGACTGGACAGCCACTCAAGGTTCCTCTGCAACATTGGAGCATCCACCTTCAGCCTAGAGGACTAGAATATTGGACAGATGTTTTGTGAAGCAGAAATTTTTGAAGTACTGTCCTACCATGTCTTGGCAAAGTTTGAGAGTTGCTTTTCTTGTGTTGGGGGAGAGGTTACTTTCAGATTAATAGAGATCAGATTTGACCAGGGAAGACCTCCTGAGAATCTTGGCTACAGATATGGGGGAGAAAGCCAAAAAGACTACAGAAGAGGTGACATGTAACCTAATCCCTTCACATGGGAACAGCTCTGAGATGAGATGAGACATGCTAAATCTTGTTGGTTACAGAATCCTCATGACTTATTATTACATGCCATCCTTTCACATGGCATGGATAGAGGTTTATATTAAAGTTTGATTTTTTTCCAAATGGACTTTTAAAGTTGACAGATGCCGGGCTGGAGAGATGGCTCAGTGGTTAGGAGCACTGCCTGCTCTTCCAAAGGTCCTGAGTTCAATTCCCGGCAACCACATGGTGGCTCACAACCATCTGTAATGAGGTCTGGTGCCCTCTTCTGGTCTGCAGACATAATACACACAGACAGAATATTGTATACATAATAAATAAATAAATAAATATTAAAAAAAGTTGACAGATGCCTTTTACCTGCTCAAGTATAAAACAAAAAAAAATCATCTTTAACTGGCTTGTGTACAATGCACAGTCCATACTTGTATTAATTTAGATATGTATATCACCTTTTAAAATTTATGTGTTTTCAGAACAAGGGACCAGACACCAATGAAAACAGATGATCCAAGTAACCCAGCCTCTCAGAGTGTCTCTATTGCAGTTTTCTCAGAGTTCTGCATCCAAAACAGTTTCAAGGCTACTGGCTGAGATGGTGCAGCCTCACAGACTGTTCTAGCCAGGACTTGACCATTATCCTAATTTTCTCAGTGTCCTCCCAGAGATTCCAGTGCCCCCAGACAACAAGAAGCAGTCTAGAGAACACAACATCCACATTCTCAAGAGTTGGGGTGGATGGTTTTTGGTCACTTGTCGGTTTGTGGATGTTTATCATTGCTTAGAGGAGTTGGTCACAAGTTGTTATTGGTCATGGTCAGGGAAGATACTAATCAAAGGAAATTAAATTCGGGGATCTCTTTCTGAAAAGAAGAAGGGGGATATAGAAATGATAGGATAAAAGGGTAGATTATTGAATTGACTTTTAAACTAACTACTAGTCTTAAATATTTTACATTGGTAAGAATTTTTGTACATTGATACAAATTTGATGTTATTTTTGTTATGCTGTGTATATGTTTCTATACTTGTTTAAGGTATTTTTATATATCAATACAAATTTAAAGTTACTTTTGTAAAGTTATTGTACCTATAAAACTCATTTAACAATGTAATGTCAATTTCTTGTCCTTGAAAGTTATTATTACAAACTATAATAAAGAAATACAGGTTAATAATCACCTATAATAATCAAATTTGTAGTCATATTAGGTATGTTTTCAGGGTCAAACAGAGATATATCTTAAATAGATAGATGGACTTCAAAGGCCTACAGAATATGGCATTTAAAATGTTTTATTAGCATAGGACTTTTCATGACAATGAGACACATTTGCTTCTGGCAGCACCAATTTACTTCAGAGAAGATGATGGGCATCGAAGGAACTCCATACAGAGTTTGCTTTCAATGTGGTAAAACTAACCATTTGGGCAAGAAACTTCCCTTGGCTTCACTCTGACAGTATGCTGTACAAATTGGACAATCAGAACGGAAAGGAAAAGACTGCTGAAATTTGCCAAGATAAGGTGAAAGTCCTTCAAAATTCCTGCTTCGTAGAAAAGTCTGCATGACACACAGGAAAGTGACTGCTAAACTTTGCCAAAATAAGGTGAGACAGTTCTTCAAAATTCTTGCTTCTCAGAAAAGGCTACCAGATATTCTAGGCCAGCAGGCTGAAGATGGATGCCCCAACATTGCAGAGTGACTGCCCAGGCAGCCAAATATCTCTGTCATTTCTTACTTTTGGAAGTGGTTTGCTCTGCACTTCCTGTTTACTCAGGTAATAGTATATCCTTCTGGGGTCTTTGATGGAATTGAAGATCAGATAGTTATAGTTTTCCTTAGTTATGATAGAAAGTAAATTAGGGGGCTGGAGAGATGGCTCAGAGGTTAAGAGCATTGCCTGCTCTTCCAAAGGTCCTGAGTTCAATTCCCAGCAACCGCATGGTGGCTCACAACCATCTGTAATGAGGTCTGGTGCCCTCTTCTGGTCTGCAGGCACACATGTGGACAGAATATTGTATACATAATAAATAAATAAATATTTAAAAAAAAAGTAAATTAGGTAAAAAAAAAACTTTGGACTCATCAAGAAAAGATAGACAATTGAGTATTTTCTCTAAATTTTTCAAATACAAATTACATTACCGGATATTGTAATGTAATTCTTACTTGATAATTGTTTTTATTGTTTCACTTGTTAAAGTTAATACCTTTCCTTTCTATTTAGACAAAACCTGATAATTGTTCTTATTGTAAATAGTTTTACTATGTTAGAGTTAAAGCATTTTCTTTTTATTTAGACAAAAAGTGGAAAATGTGGAATAATCTTTCTGTACACTGTGAAGACTTGTCACTCAGACTGGTTTAATAAAAAGCTAAATAGCCAGTAGTTAGGCAGGATTTCTAGGCACAGAGGACACTGAGAAGAAGAAGGGTAGAAGCATCAGTCAGATGGAGAGAAAACAACAAGGAAAGTACAGAGTAAAGGTAATAAAGCCACAAGACAAAAAGTAGTTTGATAAAAAAAAAGGGTTAATTTAAGTTGTAAGAGCTAGTTAGTAATAAGCCTAAGCTACCGGCTGAGATTTCATGATTAATAATATGTCTCTAGATCATTACTGGGGAGCCAGCAGTCCTCGATGAAAAAAGTCCAACTACACAAAATGCTGACACAGCCAGGCATGGTTCCACAAGCCTGTCATTCAGCATTCAGGAGCCTGAGGCAGGAGGCCAACCTGCAAAACTGACTCAAAACAAAAACAAACAAAAGAGGGTAACAATGAAAAAACAAGGTTGACCTTATTTTTGATGGTACAGTGGGCTTGTCTCTAGAGAGGGGGATAATGTGGACATTTATTTTGTTTTTAAAACAGGATAAGTCTGTTCTGAAGTTTCCTTGTCTTCCAGCCTCTAGCTCCCAAATGCTGGGATTGCAGGCCTGTGCTACTCCTCCCCAAATTTTACTCAGTGTTGTGAATGGAACTCCAGTCCTTCCTCTCTCCCTCAGATGAGTAAAACAGGAGATGACTGGAGGGATTTGGGATGTGGAAACCCCTCCAAGAAAAGCATTCTCCCTTGAGGGAAAGTGTTCCGTGTGTGTTCTGCCCCTCTTCTCCATCTTTCTTTCTTGTAATGTGCTGGGCCTCAGTGAGTGTGCTGGAGTTGGCAGCTGAACTGGGAATTTGTTGAGCAGGATGAGGGAAAATCTGTATGCTGAAGTTCTGACTCCCCACTTCTTTGTGAGTAAAAATTTCCCAGCAAAAACAACTGTCTGAAGAACATTCTGCGGCACACAGCTATTTTCATGTCCCTGCAAGCTGTCTCTAGAAATAGCGCTTTGTTACTGGGCATACAATGTATCTTCTGGTCTCAGCCTGGCAACACTCACCCCCACCTCAGATACAAAAATGATGGATTGTCTGATATTCATGCTGCAGGTGGTGAGGAGGAAGGGAAAGGATCAGAGGTTCAGCACTCAGAATACTCTTGTTCTTCAACTACATAGCAATTAACTTTCAAAGCTCTGTCTATTTCCCTATCCACAGTTTAACCACTCTAAGGCAGGATAAATAATAAATAACTCTAAAATCAGCTACCACACAAAGCAGGCTGAAAATAAAGTCATGAAAATGAAGCAATTATGTGAAAATTACATATACCCATGTGTGTATTTAATTTTAATTTTATTAATGTGTATATGGATGTGTTGGTGCTTTTGGAGGCAAGAAGAAGGTATCCTATGTCCTAGAGCTGGAGTTATGTGGGTACTGGGAACCAAACTCTGGTCCTTTGCAAGAACAGCAAAAGCTCTTAACCACTGAGCCACCTTTTTTTTGTTTGTTTGTTTTGTTTTGTTTTGTTTTGTTTGAGACAGTCTCCTATAACCTAGACTGGTGTTTGACTTCCCATCCTCCTGACTTTAACTCCTAAGTGTTGGAATTACAAGATTCAGGTCCTAAAACCAGTTTATGCAGTGCTGGGGATTAAACCAGTGTCTACTTGTATTCTAGGCATGCTCTCTACTAACTGAATTATCCCTGTCATACATACACACACGCACACTATATTCCTGCCATATAATGCACACACATATATACACATACACATATATTGAGTATATATGTATATACGTGTTCATACATGTATGTAAATACACACTCAAACACAGGTACATGCTTTTGTTCCCTATATTCTATGGCTTGCTTATATCACTCAACAAGTTCTCATGGGAAGCACCCAAGCTATCTGGTATGGTTCTAAAACTATCACTTTAAGCCGAGCATGGTGACTCATGCTTTTAGTCCCAGCACACCAGAGGCTGTGTCTGGAGGATTGCCCAAGTTATATATGTATCAAAGCTAGCTGTGGTGTCACATGCCTTTAGTCCCAGCTCTTAACACTTAGGAGGCAGAGAAGGGAGAACCACTGTGAGTTTGAGGCCAATCTGGTCTATATAATGAGTTCCAGGTCAGCCAAGGCTACATACTGAAAAGCCATCATTAAAGGAAAACAAAACAAAGAAGCAAGCAGGCAAACAAAACAAAACAAACAAAACAAAAAACTGAAGTGCAAAAGCATTTGTCTAGCTTAGATACCATCTTTTATCTAATGTCTATTTCTTATCCATGAACACACTGACTTTGATTCCAGTTTCTTTCCCAATTCAAATAACAAAATAACCAACAGCCACAGATAGGAGTCCCTGTTTACTGGAACTGATCTCAGAAGTGACATGTTCGGATGGAGAGACCTTAGCAAGTGACTGAAGCTAAAGGTGAAGTCAACTGCTCAACAGGTCACACTGCTTATTACCTTGGCAGACTCACCTTCCACTTTCAGCTCCATTGCTGCCTCCTCTTGGTAAGAGTGGTCTCTGAAGAAGCAGGTGAAGCCTCCTTCATCCGAGAACCTCACGTTCTGGATCCTGAGGGTAACCTTTCCCTCGCCGATATTATCTTTCAGAAGTTCTGTGCGTCCCCTATATTCAGGTGCCTGCTCTGCGTCTTGGTCTTTGCCGTTTCGGTAGAGATGAACCACTCTAGAGAAGGGAGGACGGTACCACCCCACCTCCATGCCCGTGGCATTCTTCCCGGGTGATATGCGGCATGGAAGTTCTGCTTCGTCCCCAACCAAAGCCCGGATGGGATGCGCCGGTCCTATCACTCTGAACTGTCCTGTCCAAGACACCAAAGAAAAGAAACCAAGAGTCAGATGTGGTAAGTTCACCATAGAAAAGCTACTTCAAAAAAGGATAAGAGAGAGGAAACTCAGTTTTTAATTTTTATTTTACTTATGCTTGAGATAGGGTCTCACTATGTATGTAGCTTTGGCTTACCTGGAACTACTCAGAGATCTGCCTGCTTCTGCCTCCCATGTGCTGGGATCAAAGTTGTATACCACCACACCCAGTGATCTATTGTGTGTGTGTTTGTGTGTGTGTTTGTCTTCATCAGCACTCTCATGAGTGCAGGTGCCCTCAGAGGACAGAGGCACTTGGTCCCCTGGATATGTAGTTACATGGTATTGTGAGCCACCCCATGAATGTGGGTGCTGGTAACCAAAATCCAGTCTTTTGTAAGAGAAGTACATACGTTTTGCTACAGAGCCATCCTTTCCAGCCCTTATGTATCAATTTTGAGACAGGGTTTTGCTCAGGCTGGCCTTGAACTCCCAGCAATCCTCCTGTTGCAACTTTTCAAGTGCTGGAATTATTAGCATGTGCTACCATGCTTGGCTTAGGACAATCAATTTTTTTCTTTAAAAGATTTTGTATCTGTGCCAGTATAGGTGATTGTATGTCACCTTTGTGTCACTACCCTTGGAATCCAGAAGAGGCGATAAGGTCCTCTGAGCTTCCCCATAGATATTGGTGCTGAGGACCCAACCTTGGATCCTCTGCAAATGTAGCAAGCGTGCTTAACTTCTGAGCCATCTCTTCAGTGCCTCCTCCCCATTTTTGAGTCATGGATCTTGTAGCCCAAGCAGGCCTTAGTGTTCTCTGTAGCTCAGGGTGACTTGAATCTCTGACCCCTGAATGCTGTGATTGCAGGGACCATCATACCAGGCTGAGGAGTTTTAAATGGAATACAAGAGCTTCAGCCAGCCTTACTTTTTAACTTTGAACATATACAAAGTAAGCAGTCTCTAGTTAAAGATATGTTCTGAATGTCTAGGATAGAATGTTTTAATACGAAATCATCTGTACAATGGCTTCCACTTTTCTACCAGCTGTGCTCATCTCTGACTCTTCAACTCTGTCCGTTCCCTGCACTTGGAATGTGAGCTGCTCCTGTGCTTCCCAGCCCTCTGTCCTCACTCCTTGTTCCCTGCATTCATAGTGGAGTCATGCACCCTGGGGACAACTGCTTCACTCTTCTTTATCATCTGTACCTTCAAGCTCACTCCAGTTCTGAACCCCTCTCTGAACATCTTCCCAGGGAGGTTCAGCTACTGGGTTCTTCCTTATACCAGGGTGTCTTTAGGGGGTGCATGGCCTAGGCCTCCATCCATCACATGGCTCCCTGAGATAGGACTCTGACTTCTGTTTCTTTTATTTCTCCTCCCAGTTGGGGAACAGGATCCTGTATAAAAATTTATTGCTGCCTGTTTCTACAGAGCAAAATCTAGATGCTATAACTCAAATATTAAACAAATTTAACTTTATTTTATTTGTGCTATTGTATTTTATCGTTCAGGTCACTGAACTTAGAGGCAAGGACCTTTACCGTCTCACTAATTCCCAGCAAAGAGTTATTGAGATTTCCCACAAGCAGGCATTACAGTAATGTGTGCAGAAGACTTTCTGTCATTTAAAACTCTGACAGCAACTCCAAGAATTTAGTTTTTTTTTCCTTTAAAAGGTGAAAACCCAAAACTAGGGCTACGGATAGAACTCAGTAGTAAAGCATGAACTTAAAGGAACTTAAAGCCCGAGTTTGATTCCCAGAACCATATGAATGGGGGAAATTTAGCTTGCACAGGAGGGAAACCATGCCAGCAAACCCAATTATAGACAAGAAATTCATACAGACATTTGAGGATGATTAGTAAACCCAGAACATCCCCTTTCTGTTCTTAGGTCTATGTGGGTCTAGAATTAGTGTGCTTACCTGCATAGCTGGATGGCAACTGGAGGAGGAGGAGCAGGGAGAGGAGGCAGCTAGACAGGGAAAAGCTGCACAAACTCGCCATCTTTGTGCTTACTGGGGACAGAGTCCCTGGAAGTAGGGTTAGGCCAAGCTGAGGCTCTCAATCTGCATGTCTCTTACTCCACGAAGCCGAAGGGAGAGTGTAGGAGGGCACTACTGCCCAGACCCTACCTCCATCCAGGCATTATCACAGCTGTGCCCAGAGGAGTGGCCCCACGTCACCCCTGCCAGACATTTGCACAAAAGGACTACAGATCCACTGATGACCAGGGTTTGCCTCTACTCCCCCCTCACAGCATTGGAGCAGCAACTGACTGGTACTGGGCCATTTCCCTTTTCCCCTCCCTATATCCAGTCGTGGGATCTGTAGAGTCTGTAAGGCTTGTTTAATTCCTCTTGCTACCAAGAACTATCTGAGGGAGAGTGACCACTGAAGGCTTTTAAAAATTAAAAAAAACATTCAGTCTTGACTTGTGGTGTCTATTGTCTTTGTGTGGGTGGCATATCATGTATACCAGCCTGGTCACAAACTAATATTGCACAGGATGACCTTTAACTACTGATCCTCCTGTCTTTGTATTCTACCTACTGAGATGCTAAGACTTGTAACCACCACACCTTGTCTAGTCTCCTCTTCCTCTTCCTTTTCCCTAACCCCCATTCTGAGACAAGGTCTCCCTGTTGTTGACTGCCCTGGAACTTGGCAAGTAGACCAGGCTGGACTTGAACTCACAGAGATCCACCTGCCCCTCTGTCTTGAGTGCTAGTGTTAGAAGTGTGAGCCACCATGCTCTGCCTCTTCTCTTTTGCACATATTTGTAAGTGTGATACGAATGTGTCATTTTTGTTTGTTCAGATGTGTGTGCAGAGGTTGATGTCAGATGTTTTTCTCAATCATTCTCCATTTTATTTACTGAGGAATATTTATTTATTTTCAGTCTCTCACTGAACCCATCTCCTGAGCTGGGATTACAGGTGGACCCTCACATCTGCCCAGTGTTTTAAATGGTGGTGCTAAGGATCTGAACACCAGTCTTCATTCTTGCATGGCAAATGCCTTACCCCTGAGTCATCTCCCTGGCACCACCATTCTCTTCTCTATTTCAAACATGCTCTGTCCTGTGGCAAATCCAAACTCTCATCTTTATTCTTAGACATGGGATGGTTCACTTGAGTTTAGCCAGCTTCTAATCAGGAAAGGATGCATGTGACTTTTTGTTGTTGAAAATTGGTTTTTGTTTTGTTTGTTTGTCTCATTTTGAGATAGGGTCTTACTCTGTAGCATAGGCTCACCTGGAACTTGCTATGTAGCCCAGGTTAGCCTCAAATTTGCAGGGATCTTCCTGTCTCTGCTTTTATCGTGCTGGGATTGCAGGTGTATGAGCCATTGAGCCCAGCTCTCAAAGATTATATTTGAGAAAGTTGCAAAGTGTGCAATAAGAGCTGATAGTCGTTTGTGCCCAGTAAGGTAGCACTGATAAGAGAGAGAACCAGAAATTGTCAGTTAACATTGGCTGCAGGAACAGGTCCAGCATGCAGACACATGCCCAGCCTTAGCATAGTTCACAGCTGAAAATGGTATCTGTAATGAAGATATGACCTTCTTGTTCTGTTGTTTTGAAATAGGATCCTCCTGCCTTAGTCTTCCAAATGCTAGGGTTATAGGCCTGTGCCATCATGCTAGGCATGGCCTATTTTCTTTCTCAAACATGGAATTAGGTTGGATTGTTGTTGTTGTTTATTATTACTATTATTATCGTGTGTGTGCATGTCTCTTTTTTGTATAAAAATAGCATTTGTTGCTATTTATGTTTTTGATGACAGCCATTTTTTTTTTTTTGGTTTTTTCGAGACAGGGTTTCTCTGTGGCTTTGGAGCCTATCCTGGAACTAGTTCTGTAGACCAGGCTGGTCTCGAACTTACAGAGATCTGCCTGCCTCTGCCTCCTGAGTGCTGGGATTAAAGGCATATGCCACCACCGCCCGGCGGGATGACAGCCATTTTAATTTGCATTTCTGATTTTTCTAAAATTTATCTTGGAGATCTTTCCTTATCAGCACCCAAATAATACCCTTGTTGTTTTACACAAATGCACAGTATCTTATTGTATAAACATTTCATACATACCTAACTAGGCATTCCACAATGTTTAAGTTGCTTCCATTAAAAATTAATCTACTAAGCTGAAACAAAAAATGTATTTAGTTAAACTAATAACCATTTAACAGCATGATATATGCTGGGCTTAATTAATAAAATACAATGATCTTATAGGGTTTACGGCTCCCAGAAGCAGGGTAAGAGACATATCCATTAGTGACCCCCTGAGCAGTTTAGGGACAGAAATAACTCAGGTACCATTCCTCTGTCCAATGACTAGAGTCCTGAAGTTCCCAGCCATTGGCTTTATAAGATGTTTATTATGAAGGAGGAGTCCAGTTCTAAAGTCTTCAATCTGTTAACAATGGGACTGACCCTGAACAACTGCCTGACCACATGCCTGTGAAGTCTACTTTACCTTTATCATAGTAGTATGTTTGAATCTGAAGAGTCCACTGAGACTGAGTGACTGATAGATTGTCAAAGGTCTACACTACCTCCATTTAGCCAGAAGACTCACAAGTCTGTGGAGAAATAACACGCTGACATGAACCAGCTTGAGAAACAGACACTAGAAACTGCATGTGGTAGAAATAGTTGACTCCTCAACTGTACCCTTCCCTTTAGCTATCAGACTGCCACCGTTTTGTTATGTCCAGGCCAGCCTGGAACTCACTCTGTAACTGAGGATAACCTTGGTATCCTGATCCTCCAGCCTCTGCCTCCCAGATGCCAAGATTACAGACATGTACTACCTCGCCTGTCAGGTCAGAGTGTCAACTTTTCCCACTTAACCAGGATGGAGGATCTGGAACTTGAAGCTGACGTCGAAATGAAAGCCACAAAGACCTGAGCTTTCCAACTATCAAGTGGAATGGAATTATGTATAAAACAACTCTGCTATTATCCCACAAAAGCTGACTTTTTGTTTATCAAGTTGAGGGGACTTTAAGACCCTCTTTTCCTCAGCCAGGACTTAAATTGGAAAACTGTCAAAGAGACAAGGGAGAAGTCAGGTCCCCTACCTCACAGTTAACTGGACATTCTTAGCCTTTGTCCCATGGCTTTTCATAAATTTTAAGATAGCCACAAATGCACTTTGGCCAAACTGTAAATTAATCTATTTTCCTTTCCAAGTTTGTTTCAAACGTCTCTTAAAACACAGGGAAATCATGCAGTGGGTTTAACGGCCTGAAGAGCAGCAGTGTGGTGTTTGTGAGTGAGTGCGTGCTGCCATGGAAGCTGGTGTGTGGGCGAGTGGCTGCACTTTCATTTCCTTGTGTTTATTAAATTCAATGTAGAAAATCAGTTATGTTCTATTGTCTTCGGCAGCGTTCTGTTGCTGTGAAGAGACACTATGACCAAGGCAGCTCTTATACAAGAAAGCATTTAAGTGGGGCTTGCTTACAGGTTCGGAGGTTTTGCCCATGATCAGCATGGCAGCATACAGGCAGACATAGCTGAGAGTTGTACATCTGGATCCATGTGGAGAGAAGGAGACACTGGGCATGCCTTGAACTTGAAACCCCAAAGCCCACCCCCAGTGACATACTTCCTCCCACAAGGCTACATCTGCTAATTCTTATCAATCAGTGCCATTCCCTAGCGACCAAGAATTCCAATGTACGAGCCTATGGAGGCCGATCTTATTCAAAGCACCACATCTACTAATGATGAAAATGTTACATTTCAAGTGTTCTCAGCAGGGCAGACAAGGTGGTGTATACTATAATGTCAGCACTTGGTGTAGACAGGCTGCTGTTTGGCTACAAAGTACAGTGAAATCAAGGACAGCCTAGGCAACAACATGGAAACCCCGAATAAAACAAAACAAATGAAAACAAATAAGGAAATTTCTTATGTGTCTTCTGTTATTGTAATAATATTATTATGAAAAGTTATCACATTTTTATGTTTAAAGAGGAAATCACTTCAGCATTTAGGAGTCGGGGAACCAAGCACACTAGCTTGCTTTCCATTCTAAATTGGGGAGGGGTACTGGTCTTAGGGTATCAATACTGTCCTGTGGAAGTCGCCTCTAAGCAGTTCGGTAGGTGGGGGAAGGGTGTGGGTGGAATATCGGGGCGGCTGAGTACGAGAATTCGAAAGCACAGTTTATTATGTCTTCCTCACAGTGTAAAGAATTTCTTCAGCCTGACAGCCAGAGATACACAGACAAACCCTGTCTCGAGACAAAACAAACAACAAGAAAAACAAAAGAACAAAAAAGGAATTTGTTTTTTTTTCTTGGGAATTCTCAAAAGGTGTCGATTTATTTATTACAGTTAAAGCATAATTAGTTCTCAGGGGATGGGGCATCTCTTAAACGCTTTACTGCCAGCATATTGGTTTTCTGGGTAATCAGAAACGTGTGCGAGTTCGAAGAGAAACTCACTGTAAGTGGAAACAAATTGTCATGCGTTGCTGTTGTCACTCAAAGGTAGAGACGATGTAAGGGAAATAACTTGAAAAAAATCATCCAAAGAACTGTCTCCTGATGCAGTCCAACTGAGCACAGTCAGGCGGGTTATCCTGCCCCTCCCCACTCTCTGCCTTGTTCTCGTTCCCACCAGAGGCTGTGAAGGGAAGCAGGACCCCTCCCTCTTTACAGCTCTGCAGCTCCTTGGGCCCTTCCTGGCCACAAGGAATTTCTTTATTGGAGCTGCAGCCACCGTGGGAAAAGACTGCCGTAAAGAATTTACGATGCTGGAATGGAAAGCCAGCAGAGAACCTTTTCCTTCAGCATCTTTCCCCTCTCCTCCCCATGCCTGCATTTCTGAGTTTTCTTGTGGAAGCTTCACCCGCCTCCTGGCGTCCATAGACCCAAAGAGTCTGGAAAGTGGTGCTGGAAGTTCTACCCCAGGTCCCCTCCTCCACCTCTCTCCAAACCTGCCACATCCCAGAAAGCCCCCCAAAGGATGACCCCTCCCCCAGAGATGCTCAAGACCATTCCCACAGGTTTTTAAACTGCCCTCCACCCCGGAAAGCAGACATAAGGTTTTCCGGTCTCTCTTTCCCGTCTCCTCTCTGGGGTACTGGAAAATCATCCAGGGGAGTTTTATCCATTAAACCTGGACTTTTTCTGATTCGGTTTGACTTGGTCTGATCTGGATTGCTTCGTTGGAAGAGAGGTTTATCCGGGTGCAGAAACTTTTCAACGGGATATCTTTACTACAGGCCCTTGCTGGGAGGGGGCAGAAGACACTTCTAGTCTGCCCAGCAACAGCTGATGTCCGTGGCATGACCACCAGAATTGGTTGCTAGGAGGGGCCTGCAGCGTCTACCAGCGTCACTATGACATCCCCTCCCCGCAGCCCCAGGCAAGACCTTGCTGGCTTTTCCGCTTCAGACTGGCCGCCTCTGGTCCCCTGCTCTTCTACTGTCCTCTTCGTTTCTGATTCTGTGCAGTATGGATCCGGGGACCAACAAGGCTGGGAAGGACCGACTGGCGGTGAGCTGTCAGTCACCACCGTGGCTCTGACGCCAGCAACTGTGTGGGCGGGCAGTTTCCAAGCTAAGCAGCTGTCAAGTTGCAGACCATCTTGGAACCTTACAGGCTCTCCCTG
Organism: Ondatra zibethicus; assembly: GCA_004026605.1. Classification (NCBI taxonomy): domain Eukaryota; kingdom Metazoa; phylum Chordata; class Mammalia; order Rodentia; family Cricetidae; genus Ondatra; species Ondatra zibethicus. The sequence continues at coordinate 52,251 of PVIU01010615.1, read as the reverse complement.
TTTTCTTTTCTGGGGGTCGACCCGGGATCTGAAAGAGTAGGCAGGCACTCTACCTTTTAATTATAGTCCATCCCAGTCCATTTCCCTAGTAGAGAAAAACTATATAATTGGGTAATTTTGTGGCCTGGAATTTCTAGAGCTCTTTGAATTCTTAGTCTAATATAAGGGACCTTGTTTCTTTATGTCAGAAGTGGAATTCTCAGATGCAGGTTCGGTGTCTACACTTTCCTAGCTGGCTGAGGAACGTCTGAGACTAGTTAAAGGGTCCTGCACATGGATTAAAGAAATGTTAATTTCTGTATTTATAAAATGGGAACCATTGAAGAACCAGCCTGTCCCCATCATAGGCCTAAAAGCCATCTTATAGTAAAGACAAACTAAGTTCATTCCTGTTTATGATTAAGCATCTGTTTTTTTTCAAGGATTGGGCTATGTCCCACCTGTAACCTTAACTACAAAATGGTTCTGTATTGCCTATTCCAGGAATGGCAATCATGTCTCTGTTTCAAAAAGTTGTTTATAACCATCTAACAGCCCTACCTTTGCTTCAAAGAGTTCACAACTACCTATGACTACCTTGTTAAGACTACCTGTAGTTAGTTGTTGTTTACTCTTTGGGGGACCCACCACCCAACTCCCAAATAAATCACACACAAAGGCTTACTTTACTTATGAATGGCCAGCCTTAGCTTGGCTAATTTCTAGCCAGCTTTTCATAATTTAAATTATTCCATCTATCTTTTGCTTCTGGGCTTTTATCTTTCCCTATTTCTGTAGACCCCCTCTTTACTACTTACTCTACAACTTGCTGTGTAGCTGGGTGACTGACCATTCCTTTATTTCTCTCTCTCTTCCAGATTTCCCCTTCTCTTTTTATTCTCTCTGCCTGCCAGCCCTACCTATCTTCTCTCCTGCCTTGTTATTGACTGTTCAGTTCTTTATTAGATCAATCAGGTGTTTTAGGCAGGCAAAGTAACAGAGCTTCACAGAGTTAAATAAATGCAACATAAAAGAATGCAACACAACTTTGCATCATTAAACAAATGTTCCATAGGATAAACATATGTAAGACTTTTTTCTGATTTTTTGAGACAGGCTTTCTCTAGGTAACAGACTTAACTGTCCTGGAACTAGCTGTGTAGACCAGGGTGGCCTTGAACTCACAGAGATCTGCCTGCCTGCCTGCCTGCCTCTGCCTCCTGAGTACTAGGATTAAAGGCCTGACCCACCACTGCCTGGCTGAAATGTAAGACATCTTAAAATAATATTCTACAACGATTATCTGTTGCTTTGTTATCTGCTCCTGTAACCTGGCCCATTTTCCCCTATTTGGAAAATCCCTAACCCTGAGCTATTAAAGCCTTGTCTTCCTCACAACCAGTGCTGACCGCTTGAACCCTGCCTTAGAGTGAGGCAGCCTGTGTACACAATAAAAAAAGCTTGCTTTAATTAATTGCTTGCTTTAGTTAGTTTAGCCATGATAATTTGGGTCGGTAGTCTTTCTCCTCCCATCTTTGGGGTTAACACTATACCATACAGTTCATGAAGCAGAGGATTCTGTGAGACCAGGTACATACACAAAATGCTAAGTGTGGTGCCTGGCTCTCAGAGAAACGATGATATACTACTATTCAGAGCCTGTGCGCAGAATGCTAGCCTATGAGGGAAAGATTTGATACTGACCCCACCCCATTCTCTCCTCCTTCAGGGCCTGTAAGTGAGAGACATGTGACAGAAAAAGGTTTTGAAAAGAATGAACCACAACCACCCCACCCTTTCTTTACACACTCAACCTCAATAAACTTGTGAAAAGAATGAGTGAGGGGTATAGAGGGTGGATCTGGGAGGATATGGGTGTGATCATGATCAAAATACATTATATGTAACTATGAAATTCTCAATTAATTAACAAAAATATTGTATTAAAAAAGAATGATTGACAAGAGGCTGGGCCTATGGTTCATTGGGGCTGGGATGTATAATAGCTCAGTTGGTAGCATGCAGAAAGCCCTAGTTCTGATTACAGATGTGCTGTGGGAACTCCGTCAGTGCTAGTGTGGGACTGACTATTTTATTATAAGCAGAAACACGGGGGCTGGTGAGATGGCTCAGTGGTTAAGAGCACTGACTGCTCTTCCAGAGAACCCGGGTTCAATTCCCAGCACCCACATGGCAGCTCACTACTGTCTGAAGATCCAGTTGCAGGGGATCTGACACCTTCGCACCAATGCACATAAAATAAAGTTAAATAAACCATAAAAATATATATAAAAAATTGTCAGTGACATATTAAAAAAAAAAGCAGAAACACGGATGCAAGGCCAGCCTCAGCGGGTTGAGGCCAGCCTGGGCTAAGTTTATTTCAAGGAGATTAACAAACAAACCAAGGGCAAAATTCCTATGATCTCGGCCCAGTGATGGTGGCGCATGCCTTTAATCCCAGCACTCGGGAGGCAGAGGCAGGCGGATCTCTGTGAGTTCAAGGCCAGCCTGGTCTACAAGAGCTAGTTCCAGGACAGGCTCCAAAGCTACAGAGAAACTCTGTCTTGAAAAAAAAAATCTATGATCTCATCTCTAACCTTCATATCCAATTCTTTTTCAGGCAATGATTTTGTCCGCAGACACCTTCCTGAATTCTAACCCTATGTCAACACTAGCACTTTCACTTGATCTAGATTACAAATGACTTACATCTTTCCAGCCTCCCCGCTCCCCTACACCCAGTATTAGGGATTAAAACTAAGGGTCTCAGGCATGCTGGGCAAGTGCTATACTCCTGATCCTCACTGCCAGCCCTAAAGAAGGTATTTTCAAAAGGTTGGATAAAGGAGGATGTGGGAGGGAGGAAGTGAGAAAGTGGTGTCTGATCTGTGATAAAACAAACTTTGCCTCTCAGGGGCAGGTACAAGGGTGCAATCCTAGAGTTAGTGCCCCCTTGCCACACCTATCCCCTTTAGTTAGTGTTATTCTCCACAGCCATTTCTACAGTTTCTAAGAGTCACAGGTCAGTTCCTAAATCCTTCTCCTCCTGTTACCTTAGTTGTCCCCACAGGTGGCCCTTTGAGCATCTGCCAGGTACTTTCAGACTTGAAGATCTCTGCCCCAAGGCTGTTCAAGCAAGGATCATCCCAAGGTCAGAGGAAAATGACAGTTACAAAGCTGTCCAATCTACTTGAGTCAAGATTTCAGCTTAGTGTTTGGTGCAAAATTTAAGCCTAGGTTCTTGGTGCTTTTTTGTTTGTTTTTGAGACATGATCTCATGCATTCCAGGCTGGCCTAGAACTCTGAGTCTGATCCTGAACTTTTGATCCTCCTGTCTCTACTTCCCAAGTATTGGGGCTACAGCCATGCATCACACATATGGTTTGTGCAGTTCTGGGAACAAAAGACAAAGCAAAACAAAACATCCAGCACTGTAGGCATGCTAGAAAACACCAACAGAGCTGCTTCTGCCCTCCTAATTTATTTGAGACTGGGCCTCACTCAAGAGCCCTGGTTGACCAAGAACTTGTTTTGTAGATCAGACTAGCCTCAAATTTATATCAGTCCCCCTGCCTCTGCTCCTGAGTGCTGGGATTACTGTTCTATGCCATCATGCCCAGCTCAATATTTTTTGCTGAATAAATTATATAGCAGCCCCCTTGACTAAATAGAGTAGTATAATTTCCATTTGTCTTTGGGTCTCAGCACTGTCCTGAGTGACTGGCAGTACCAAGTTACTAGATTTTTTTTTTGTCCTCCTTGAAGCTTTTACTTTGAGATATGGAAAATTCTTACAGGTCCATGAAAAGATAGACATGCTCACAGAATGAAGATAATCTAATGAGAGGCACTGATTACTATCAGCTGCTTTTGAAGTTGAAGTTTTGGGAGTTTGACATGATACCAAGGTAGAAAGAATGAATTAGTATTCTTTACCCTCTCCTTCAACAGAACCTACACCAACCTCTTCATATCCTTCTCTAGGGCAGCTACATCCTTATAGGCCTCAGAGAACTCCCCTTCCTTTATGCCATCACCCAGGTACCTGAGCACAGTCATGCTTGACATATATCAGGTCAAACTTGTGGTCTAGGTGAGCCTAGGCTGTGGTATTGCTCAGCATGTATACAACTCTTGGTACCCTAGCTAAGTCTCCGTCAGGTACCATAGTGGGAAGCTAGTAATTATTGTTAAATTTAAAGCCAGTGGGACACCAGTCCACAAACTAAATGATATACTTGGTCTAGATGGTCCCAATAGCACCATTGTCATTTTTGGGACAACCAAGTCACTGTTGTACAACAGGCAGCAAGCCATGTATTTACCATGAAAAGCATCACATTTCACCATCTAGTTGTCTGGCTCAAAGCAGGCATGATGTGGGATTCCCCTCTGTATGTTGTGCATATGTTTTATTACCATTGGTTAATAAGGAAGCTGCTTTGGTCTGTGGCAGGGCAAAATAAAGCCAGGCGGGAAATCCCAACAGAGATGTAGAGAAAGAGAGTAGGTGGAGTTAGGGAGACCTCATGTAGCTGCGCAAGAAGCAAGAGGTAACAAAGTACAAGCCTTGTGGTGAAATATAAAATAACACAAATGGGTTAATTAAGATGTTAAGAGTTAGTTAATGAGAAGCCTGAGCTAAGAGGCCAAACAGTGTTGTAACTAATATAGTTTCTGTGTGATTATTCAGGTCTGGGCGGCTGGGAAACCAAAGTGCAGTCTGTGCTTACACAGGCATTGGTGACCTCTGCCCCAAAAAGTTGTTCATAGTAACCTTTCTCAGCAGAGATGACAAGAGCATGTGTGGCCAGAGGGAAGTGGATGTAGGAAAAGGACACCAGGTTGGTCTGGAATTCAGGGTCTCATCAAGTCTGAGGGAAGCAATGATGGAAGACAAAATCTGGCTAGCAAGGTGGATAAAGTTAGTATAGGTTGGGTATTCAATATCAAGATTTCTAAGACAGATGTCATACATGACCTCATTGTCTACGATGAGGCACAATCAGAGTTCTCCAAAGTTGTATGAATGGCGAGGATGGAACTGTAGGGAACACCGATAGCAGAGGAACCTGGGGGTGTGGGTAAATAGAGAATGCCAGCTTGGACTTCTTTCCATAATTAACAGAAGGTCACTTCATCATCAGGGAGGTGAACACAGAGCCATTTCCTCCACCAAAGACCTGTGTATTGGTCAGTCTGTTTGTGAATTCAGTCCAAGACCAGGTTAGTGGTTTCTTTGCAGGCATTGCCAATCTGGATGCCAGCCTGGCTAATTTGGGCAGTGATGCACTCATGCATGGTAGCTACAGGTTAGGAAGTGAGAGTGACAGGAGCAGACACAATCCCAGTGACAGTCCCCAACAAGGTAAGACTCCAGGTAATTCAATAGTTATGAACTAAGTAATGAACTACTACAAAGGTTAAAACAGCTTAGTCTGCTGTCTGGAGGAAGCAGGGGGACCCTAAAGAGCATAGAACCTTAATTTCAGTTAGTTGAGCTGAATGATAATATGGTAGGAGGTAGAGTTGATGTGGCCACAGTGATTTTGAGTTAGTTACTATTACCCTGGTAGTAATGTTCTGAAAAGAATGGGCATTTCAAATATTCCAGTACAACCCCACCACCTCTTCTCTGTAGGGTCTCACGTAGCCTAGGTGGCTTTAACCTAGGTATATAGCCTCAGCTCATTGTGAACTCTGATCTTCCTGGATTCTCAAATACTGGGATTACAGATTTTTGTCATCATGCTAAAATTTCAGAGCTCTGCTAAATGGGTTTAACTAGGAATTTATACCTATATACTATTGTATTTAAATCAGAGCTAGAAGCTGTCCTGAAGCTTACCAGAAATGAGAGATTTATTTTTTTATTTCATTTAATGTTTTTAATACATTTTCACAGTGAACATATGGACTTTATAATAATGATTTTTGAAAATAATGTTATACAACAAACAAAACTGAAAAAGCATTTGCTCTTTAGACTTGCTCCATCTCATTTAGAGTTGCCTTGTAACTAATGCCATCTAATGGGCTAATTAAGTAATTGAATTGTGCACAAAGGGCACACACTTGTAATTCCAGCATTCTGGTGTCTAAGGCAGAAGGGTTGCCTACAGTTTGAGACTACTTTGATGTATATAGTAAGACCTTATCTTAAAGATACACATGCACACGCATACGCGCGTGCGTGTACACACACACACACATTCTTGCTTTCAGTTGTACGAGAACACAGAGAAAATGCATGGATGCTGAAGACTTCAATGGAGAAGATGAACCATGACACAACAAAAATCACTCACTAGAGTTGCAGAGTTCGTACTTAATGAGCTATTAGGCCACCGAATGATGTAACATCTGCATGCCCCTCAACAGAGGAAATATTCATCACTAATACATGTCAGATAGATTTTTACAGCCTTAGAATATAAAACACATTTCTGTCAATGTGTTTATTTTTCACAGTGGTATATATAATGGCAGGTAAGATATATTTATTCTAATTTCACAGATTAGAGGGATTGTGAAGAGACCATAGGTCAGACGGTTATTGTCCTTGCAAGATCTAGGTCACCGGACTGGCATTCTTCTCAAAGTGTTTCTCTACAGAAACCTCTTCCAAGTTCACTGTGAGCACTTGAGCTGAGACCCAGGAAAGAGGACTTAAAATATCCTGTCACATAATTGACATTCTTTTCCCAAAATGGTTTTACTTATATATACTCAAGGTAACTATGTTTGAGGATCCAGCTTATTGCATTATTGTCAACACTTGCTTTAAAACTGTTTTTTAATTATGTATATACGTCACCAAGTAAAACCTCAAGTGCCAGAGATGGGTTACATATTTTCTGGTTATTGGCCAAAGGGGCCCCAAATACCACGCCCAAAACATCACAGATTATTTATTGTCCCTTGCTATTTTGATTATTCTCCACAATCTGATGGTAGGTCCTTGTTGCTGAAGACACAACTTACTTACGTTGTCGAACATGGAGAAATACTGCCGGTGCCCAGTTAGAAGTTTTATCCATACTGACTGGCATTCATGGTGCTAGAAGTTACTCTACATGGTACCACAGGAGAAAAGTAATCATCACTATCACCTAGCTATGAACTTCATTACCTACAACAGCAACCTGTCTGCAAAATATACTAGTGTAGTAGTGGTGCACATGTAATAGGAGTAACTGTGTTGCTTTGAACAAGAACGCCCCTTATAGGCTCATATATTTGAATGCTTAGTTACCAGTTAGTGAAGTGTTTGGGAAGGGTTAGGAGGTGTGACCTTGTTGGAGTAGTTGTGACCTTGTTGGAGGAGGTGTGCGTCTTGCTCTTTCTCTGCTTGCTGCATGCAAATCAGGATGTAAACAAAGTTCTCAGCCACTGTTCAGTGACATGCTTATCTGCTTCCTGCCATGATGATTGTGCAGGTTGCTTTTGTGTATCAACCTGACACAAGCCAGAGTCATCAGAGAGGAAGGAACCCCCATTGAAGAAATGTCTCCACGAGATCCAGCTGAAAGGCATTGTCTCAATTAGTGATCAGTGGGGGAGGGCCCAGTCCGTGGTGGGTGGAGCCATCCCTGGGCTGTTGGTCTTGGCTTCTATAAGAAAGCAGGGTGAGCAAGCCAGGAGAGTCAGTAAGCAACACTCTTCCATGGCCTCTTCATCAGCTCCTGCCTCCAGGTTCCAGACCTGCTTGAGTTCCTGTCCTGACTTCCTCCAGTGATGAACAACAATGTGGAAGTATAAGTCAAATAAACCCTTTCCTCTCCAACTTGCTTTTTGGTTCGTCTTGTTTTGTCATAGCATTAGACACCATAAGACAATGATCATGGGCTAAATCTTAAAAACTGTAAGTCCCCAACTGAATGTTTTCTTTTTATAAGAATTTCCTTGGTCATAGTGTCTCTTTACAGCAGTAGAACAGTTACTAAGACAGTAATTTACCACTTTTTTTTTTTTTTGGATTTAAGGTCCACGCCATAAGATGGAACCCATACCTGACAAAAACATGACCCAGCACCTGAAATGCACAGGTCATAGACCCTGGGGGAAAACCTACAACTATCAATTCTGCTAACAGAACATAGCAGCAAAATGACTCCTGATGACGCATCACTGTACTCATAGATTAGAACATTGCTCAACTCCATAGGAGAAGCTTCTTTTTGTTGTAGATGGGAATTAACACAGAGACAAAAAACTGGATGTTGTATGGAGAGTGAGACACTTTGGAGCACTAAGCCCTGAATGAGAAGTTATTATTAAAGCCCTCTCCTTAAGGATAAGGGATCTATGCAGAAGAGGAGACAGAAAGACTGTGAGACTTAGAGGTGATGGATGACTCCACGGAAACAATGTCCTTTAGACACAACAGGGCTGTGACAGCACACACAGACCTCGGGTTCAAACCAGACAAATCCCAGCACTAAGACGGGGACATGAACAAGAAGCTACTTTCAGTTGCTGTCTGCTGAGAAAGGAAAAGTCAGTTTTCTCCAGTGGCGTGTCGTTGGGTATATCCGTCACACTCCAGGGCAGTCTTGTGTCCAGAAGTAGCTGGCAGGAGCTTAGGATAAGATCAAGGATCAAGGAACACAAAACAGACTCCATTTTTTTGTGCACTTTTTATTTTGTTTTTGTTATTTTTAATCTTATTGGGTTTATTTTGATTTTTTATTATTTAGAGAGAGAGAGAGAGAGAGAGAGAGAGAGAGAGAGAGAGAGGAGGCAGACAGAAATAGAAATAAAAGAAAGAAAATGAAATTCGGTGGGTAGTGAGGTGGGGAAGACCTGGGAAGAACTGGGGGAGGGGAAACTATGATAAAAATAGATGGTACAAAAAATAATAAAAAGGTTCATATATATAATGAAGTTATATGTGTATGGAGTTTGTGCACTTGTATGCAATGCTAGAAGAATGTGTTGGATCCCCTGGCGAGCTGCCCACAGCATAACTTCTAGGAACCACACTCTGGTCCTCCGTAAGAACAGTATGTCTAGCTCATCTCCTCATCTCTCACACATTAACCAGTACTGACTTTGTGCTGTTGACTCATAGGCTTGTAGAGATAGGAACAACACCACCCTTAACTTCTTTAGGAAAATGGCAAGATGATGATTCAGGGACACTTGTGTGGTACCTTCCTCCTGCCATTTTGGCAGACAGCCCTTCTAGGGTCTGTCAACTCAAGGCCTTCCTCTTTTCCAGCAATTCCTTATCCTCTGGCAATACTTATCCACAGAGAATGAAAGTTGGACCCTGGCACAGATGAGAATTCACTACCCATGTTCCTGATTTTGGAGCAGGAGCTTAGGATAAGATCAAGGATCATGATCCTTTCAGAGTGATAATAGCCAGACATAGTGCTGCACACCTGTAATCCTGGCACACAGGAAGCTGAGGAAGGAGGACCTACAGTTGGAGGTCAGCCTGGGATACATTAGACTCTCAAAACCAAAACAAAATTAGAGGAGGAGAAGAGAAGTGGGAGGAGGAAAAGCAGGGCCAAGAACAGGAGGAGGAGGACTGATTAGGCCCTCTACTTGGTAAGCGATGTCTCACTGTAGTAGAAACCTGACACAGGCCACAATTAGCACAGCTGTGTGGAGTAGAGTTTGTGTAGGTACCATAGATCATACCATGTGGTCAGGGGACACATGGGTGGTTCAGAACCCAGAGATTCTGCCACTTCCAATGCTGGGAAGAAGCTTCAGTTTCCTAAAAGCTGCTGGGCAGGAAGACAGGTGCCAGGCACAACAGCATCCTGGGTAGCATCTATAGATGAGGCAAATAAGCAAAGAGACTAATAAAAGATGACATTCAGGTAAACAGCAGAGGAATCTGATAGAGGACTCTGCTTACAGCCCAGCCACACTGCTGGCTGCTCTACAGAAAGATGAATCTACTCCCAGAAGGACTGTTATCCAGGTAACCATGACCCCAGTGGATTTATCTACAGCAGCACTACAGATACGCAGAAATATCTCAGGAAGACAGACGAGGAGCCATGGTGATGTTTACCATGGCTGCCCCTCAGGTCAAATAGGGTCTTTGGAGTCAGTATTTTCATCTCCCCATGACATATACATTTGAGTGTGAGTTTCTTATTCATAGAATGGAGATAGTGTATCTATGTCAGAAAGTTTTTTTTCTGTGTCAGTTGCAGGACTAAACTTACATTGGAGTGGCTCCCACAAACACCTTTTGCAGTCAGTCTCTCTAGCATATTTAATTAATCCATTCATCTGTCCACTTTCACATATTTATTTATTTATTGTGTGTGTGTGTGTGTGTGTGTGTGTGTGTATGTGTGTGTGTGTGTGTGTATGTAAGAATGTGGAGCTCAGAAGAAAACTTGCTGGGGTTGCTTCTCTACTTCAAACATGTGTGTCCTTGATATTAGGTCTTCAGGCCTGGTGACAGGTGACTTTACCTGTGAAGCGCTCTCACAGGCCCTATTTAAAATTTCTGAGCTCCAGTTTTCTCATCTGATATGTGGAGATATTATTATAAAGAAACAAAAGAACAGCACAAAAGAGGCTGGGGAATGTGGCTCATTGCCAGAGTGCTTGGCTATAAGTACAAAGCCCTGGGTTCTGTTTCCAGCAAAACACACAATCACCTGATCATACACACACACACACACGAGAGAGAGAGAGAGAGAGAGAGAGAGAGAGAGAGAGAGAGAAAGGATGAATTAGAAGAGAACATAATGTAAATTATGCACCATTAAGGTATTCTGTTTCTGCACAGATTCAAGTGTAACAAATACTAAAAGCATCTGAAGGTGTGTATGAGTCATACTGTTGTTCCAGAGTGATGGTTTGGAAAGACAGGCAAGAAGAGCAAACCCAACAGGTGTTTGTTTACTCTCAGTTGCTAAAGCAGAACTAGTGGCACACCTGTTCCTGGCTTTCTCCTCCGCTAGGATCCCGATGGCTTATGTGGTTCTTTGGTTCTGGGTAGGACCTGTGTGCTTTGCTGTGATAGGCTTCTCAGTGTGGACTTGGTTAAATTCACAGACAAGGCCTGTGTGGGATCCTTGCTGGAAGCTTTGTGGTGTTTCCTTGAATAGATTTTTTAGTCTCTTGCCTCAGCTTTTTTTCATTTGACTCCTAAAATATCCATTTGCAAATAACTTCTCATATTTATAAGCTAGTTTCACATGTAGTTTTTTGTCTTTCCAAACTTTCCATATAATCTAAAAACTGAAATTTTGTTTCTCACGTATTTGGTGGCAAAATCATTTATGAAGCTATTTATAGACTCTACACCCAAAGTGAAGAGTCTTATATTTAATGCAGAAGTATAGCTGTGCATGTTATGGGCTTCGGATTTGGATACACATGTTTGTTTGTTTGTTTATTATTTTTTGGAGATAGGGTCTCTCTATATAGCCTTGGCTGACCTGGCACTCTCTATGTAGACCAGGCTGGCTTTGAACTCACAGAGACAGCCTACCTCTGCTTAAGGAGTGCTGGGATTAAACGTATGTGCTGCCATGTCTGGCTACTTTAATTTTAATTTTGTACATGAGTGTATGTCTGTATATAGTCATGCATGTGTATGCAGGTGTCCCTGGAGGCTAGGAAAGGGCCTTGGATGCCCTGGAACTGGAGTTACAGGTAGCTGTGGGCTGCCTGCCTGACGTAGGTTCTGCAAACCAAACTCAAGTTCTCTGCAAATACTCTTAACCACTGAGTGTCTAGTCTCCTTAAACGAGGGTCCCTTCACCAATATTCTGTAAGTTTCGAATACATTTCTATATTCTATGTGATGAGAATATACTTCATACTTTTAACTGAGATGGTAACTAAGGACGATGCAAGGCTCAGAGGCCTTGGGAGCATGCAGACCAGACTGCACAGAAGGATAATGAGGGGGCAGTGTTATGAATTTCAGAGACAGGCCAACTACCTAACCACAGGGAGCAGACTACATTCTGCAGTGCCTGGCTGGTCTTTGTTCCCATTGTCTATCAAGTCTGCTGGCTGGGAAGAGGCTCTAAGACAGCTCTTTAGGATGTCAAGCTGCAGTTTTCCCATACAGCCTGCTCTCTGGATAAAGCACATCTCCAGGATTCAGTTCCTGTCTCTGAACACGGTGTTGGTAGTAACACGCAACCGGAACCTCAGTATTTTAGCTATGGATTGTGGGTGACAATGGTCCCTCTAGCCAGGTACATTCTTAGAGCTCCGTGAGAGAGCACTGCGTAAGAGTATCTTTTGGACATTTTCTAGTATCATCCCTTGCTCCCCACTTTACTCTGTAATAAACTCAGCACATCTTGTACACTGAAAAAAGAAAATAGGAAAACAATAGAAGAAGAAATTTCTTTCTTTTTTTGCTTTTACTCTGAGTGCTCTAAGTATTATTAGTTTGGTGTGTTGTTTGATTTTTATTCACATATTAATTATATATTTAATCTTTCTCTCTCTCTCTTTCTCTCTCCCCCGTGTATGTGTGAGAGGGAGACCCTGCCTGCCTGACTGCCTGCTACTTTCGAGATTTATTTCTCTCCTACTATGTAGGATCAGAAAATTGAACTCAAGTCTTCAGGTTTGGCAGCAAGCACCTTTACCCATGCAGCCATCTTCTGGCCTTAACTATGTATATTATATATATTTATATTTGTATTGGTAAAAACTGAGCCTGCTCTAGGTCAGTTTGCCTATACTCACCTATTCTGTAAAGATAGGCTTTACTGATTTATTATCGTTTGGTTACTCTAACACTTAATTACGTTGTTCATTCACTTATTACATAGGTGCTTACTCTCAGAGCCATTATTTATAGAGGCAATTCACACTGCCAACTTGGTAACCTGGTTATTGGCTTTAAGTGACCCCGAGACAGGGAAATGTGAGTTAGAGAAAGGGCTTCATGGTGTGGTTTCCTTATTTCATGGAGGTTTGTGAATTCGAGACTAGGTTCCTTGTGTCTGGCTGCAAAGGCACAACAGCAGTAACTAATCTTCCTATGTCCTGGAGCAAAGAAGCAGAGGCCAGAAGTGTCAAGAACACACACTTGCCATGGTCTGTGTCCCCTGCTTCCCCAGTTCGCATGTTAAGACCTAATGCATACAATGTGGTAGTGTTCAGAGGTGGGCCATTTTGAAAGGTGATTAGTGTTTTTACAGAGAAAGCCCACTTGGGCTGGGGATTTGGTTCTGTGGGAGAATGACTGCCTAGCACACACAAGGCCTGGGCCGGGTTCCTCAGCTTGAGGGGGTGTAGGAAGAGGGGTTTGAGTGGCTCTTCCACAAGCATACTGCAGATGTAACTAGAAGGTGTCAGCTATGAGGAGGCAGTGGAACCTCAGTCTTACATGTCCAACTTCCAGATACACCAGCAATACATTTTGGGGGTTTTTGAGGGATAGGGTGGGATGGGGTGTGAGACATTGAGGTCCAGCAGCCTGGTCTGGAACTCATCTGTAGCCCAGGCTGGCCTCAAACTCATACATCTCTCTGGTCTCAAGCTTCCCAAGACCTAAGATTATAGGTAGTACTCACACAGACTTCTCTGCGAGGGTTTATGTTGACACACACATACAGGGAAGCAGTGGTGCCCAGGGCACAAATAAGACCACATATTTCTGAACAGCACAGGTTGTACGAGACAGAAAACTCCTTGAAGATCGGTCCTTCACCTTACAAATGTGGCCATCTTGTTCTTCACATGTTCCCTACTCCTCATCAGGCAGGAAACCAGAGCGGAAAGAACTGCATCTTAGCCTTTGAAGGAGAATGGTGTGGGGGCGTGAGCTTTGAAGGTAAGGAGTTTACCAAGACCAAACCAGGTTTCAGTGTCAGTGGTACATGCCCATAATCTCAGCACTCAGGATGTGGAGGCAGGAGGATTAGGCGATTAAGGTTATCCTTGGTTCCCCAGAAAATTTGAGAGTTTAAGACCAGCTTAACATACTTAAGACCTCTATAAAACAAAAACAAAAACAATACTCCAAACAGAACAATAATAAAACCATACAAATAAACAAACCCAAACAGACTCTCAACTCTATTTATTTATTTATTATAAATAAATAAGGGCAGCTTAGGGACACAGACTGGCTTGAACTAGGTATCCTCCAGACTCCCAAGTACTGGGATTATTGGCATGTACAAATTTTGGCAAAACTAAATTTTGAAGTGCAACGCGAAGAATTTGGTACATGACTGTGACCTCAGGTCACAAGCAGTAGAGGCTGGAGGTTCACTGCAAGTCAGAGGCTGACCTGTTCTATACAACAAGTTCCAAGACAGCCAAGACTACATGGTGAGACCATCTAAAAAACTTAATTTGGATGTAGAGCAATGAGCTGGAGTTCAAATACTGGCTCTGCTGATTCTAGCTGTGCTACCCTCAGTTTGCTTTTGATCGCTCTAAAGGAGTTCAGTATAAGAGCATAAGCATCCATCTGCTTTGTGCAGTGGTGTGAGGATCAGGTGGCATCTACCTGAAGAGCCCAGCATTTTATAGGTCATCAAATCAGACTACTTTGGTTATTATGTTTTCGCAGCTTCTGGTACTTTTAAGTTTTCTGCTCTCTGGGGTGGGCAGGAGAAGAGGAATAATGGAGAAAAGGAATTGGAAGGGGAATGTGGGAAATAAAATGAACAAGAAGATTGACCATTGTCAGGGAATCAAAATAGAAACTCCTCTGTTTCCATGGAAAATGGTGAAAATCTGCAAAAGGAGATAGCATTGCAAAGGCACACCTTGTGTAGAATAGATTGTGCCCAAGGACCCTTCCAGAAGAGAGAAGTTTGTATATTTGTTAAGTGGAGGGCTAGAGGTATAATAGCGTACTTAGCATGTATGAAAGCCCTAAGTTCATCCCCAACACTGTGTCTCCCGCTAAACACATCATCTGTGAGAAGAGCAGGGCTAACACACTGTGGTTTGGGGGAAGGTTCTAAACAGATGTCCTGAGGAGTATGCTCAAGGAATTCTGGAAATCATACCGGAGAATGAAAAGGTATCAAAAGGAAAAATGGTAGCTACAGAGTGTTCTAGAGGTGAGCATGTCAGAGTGTTTATACAAGGGCTTGTGATCCCTGTGAGCATGCTTGCTCAGATGTCCCATTGTATCAGGGTCCTGCTGGGTCTGAGGAGGGGTCTTGTGAACTTAGTTTCACCAGGATCACACAGTAACATCCAACATAAGTACATGCCCAGACAGAAGGACTACCCTTCAGACCTGACCCCGAGTCAGGTAGCTCTTCTTTCTGACAGCCTGAGCTTCTCTCGCAGGTGTCCGTAAGTTCACTTGACTAACATTTCTTTGGTTCTGTCCTTTTGAGGGCGGGCCTCTCAGAGGAGGGTGGCTCTCATTTCCAGTGGGTAGGAATCCTTCTTACTCTCCTTTGCTTATTGTATAGTCCAGTGTTTCTCTGTCTCTCTCCAGGCGATATTTAAAACGTTGTGGGGTTTTTGTTTGTATTTAGTGGTGTGAGGGGCGTGCATTTATTTATGGGCAGAGCAGGTGTAAAAGCTATCGTTCTGCCAGATAGAGAGTTCTCTCTTATCCAGATTTTTTGGAAGTCCCCTAGGACATTCATGTAGGTGAAAACTTTCATTTAATTATCTGAGCCTAGAACTTAATAGTTTTTTTTAAATGGTTTGCTGAATATGCAGCAAACTTTCTAGGAATACAATTACAGTTCTGTGTGAGTTTTCGGAAGCTTGACTTTGCTACCAAGAGTTGCTCAGCATTTCCTGAAGTCACTTCATTGATGGCAACGTGCTGGAGGTATTTGAGTCACTGGCTGTGCACCTGTATCAGTGTATGTTGGTAGAAGTTCCATCTCTGTGATTCTATGGAGAGGTTTAAGCATCTTCCTGCTTCGAATGAAACTGGGCACTCATGCACCAAAACACAGTTATTTTATTACAAATTGCTATGCCTTTGTTTCCTCCTTATAGACGGGGAAATATTTTGATCTTTTTAGTCACGTGCCCAGGGAAGTGATGTAATCCATCTATGGGAATTAGTTTGTAGTTTAATATTTGTTCCTAATACAGGATTGAGTCTCTCAATATGTGGTTTCCTCTCACCTTTCTGGAAGAATTAGCCACAGAGGAGTGTCCCTCCTTTTTTCTTAGCAGGACTCCCTTTCTCATCTTTTCATCCATCATCATTATTAAGGACAACGGCAACACAGGCGCCCTGGCTGTCAGGGCCTTCAGTTTACCCTTAGTCAAGGATCCCTGGTATTTGGTCTGGTCCGAGTGTGGATGATAATACAGGCTCCTGCTCACCTGGAGGTTCTCTTTCTTTATGTCCCCTCCTTTCTCCATCTACCTCAGTTTCTTTCCTTGATGTCCCAGGTCTTTTGCTCCCTTGCCATTGACCGGCAAGAAGCTTACTGCTGGACCACAGAGCCACCCTGGGGTCCCAGTTCCGACTCTCCTACTCCATTTTTCTCCCGCTTAGGTGGTTCCTGGTGCCCCCTCCACCTTCAGCTGCCCTTCTGACCCTGGCTTCTCCCTTCTCTTCCAAGGTCTGTTCTCCAGGCCCTTGCTATCTGCTTCCCTCTTTTTGGCAGGATTCAGGTCTGTCGTCCTTCTCTTCGTCCAAGCATCCTTTTCTCCACCTTCATCCAGGCTTCTGTCTCCGTGCAAGCTCCCCCTCCCTTAGGCTCCGGTCGCCTCTCCCCCGCCCCCCACCAGTCTCCTGCAATCTAGCCCGTAGATCTCTCGGCAGCGCTCAATCCCCGCCCGCCCGTGTGCGTGAGCACCCCTTGTCCCCTCCATCCTACCTCTACTCCCTCCTGCGCCGTGGGCGGTCTAGGGAGGGGCCGGGATCCGGGGCGGCTCCCGGGGCTCGGGTTGTGGGAGGCGTCCTCTCCCGGTCTCCCCCTCCCTTCCCCCCGCCCCGTCTTCCCCTGCACCCTCCTTCCTCCCTCCGCCCGAGAGCTTCCCCGGTCCCCGGCGCCGCCTCCTTCCCTCCCGGCTCCGCGCTTTCGCGGCCGCCGTCGCCCCGGGGAAGGAGAGACGGGGGTGGGGTTTGCGGGTAGTGAGAAAGGAGGGGAGAGACCCCGGCTGGCTGGAGCCCGGATTCCTAGGGAAGAAGGACAGGGGGAGGGGAAGCTGGAGGACCGGGAGGGAGAACGGGGAGCAGCGGCCGGGCCTGGGGCCTTGAGGCCCGGGGAGAGCCGGGGAGCGGGACCGGGCGCCGAGGTAAGAGCAGGGCCCCAGGAGCAGGGCTTGGAGAGGGGCGCGCAGGGAGGCCGGTGGACGCAGGGCAGGGCCGGGGTTTGGGGTCGGGTGTAAGTGGCAAGCGATGGGGCAGCGGACCCGGAGCGTGGGTAAGCTGGGCTAGCGCTAGCCACCGGGGCGGCGGAGAGGAGGTGGAGAGAGGTGGAGTCCCGGGAGGGTGGGGGGCCGAGGGAGGCTGGAGGAGGGTGGGGACAGGCGCTCTCTCCTCCTCTCCCCCTAGCCCGTACGGCTCCGCCCCCGCCTCCTCCGCGGGGCGCCCTCCGCGTCCCGGACCGGGCTGTCGGAGCCTGTGAGGCGCGCAGAGCGAGGTCTGTCTGTCGGCTGGTCCAGGCCGCTGTCGGCGGGCTCCGCCGTGCTCTCACGGCCGCCTTTTCCTCAGATGCTGCTGCTGCTGCTGGTGCCTCTCTTCCTCCGCCCCCTGGGCGCAGGCGGGGCGCAGACCCCCAACGCCACCTCGGAAGGTGCACCCTCCTCTGGCGCCCCGGACCTCTTCCACCCTCTAGTCCCTTTCCCTGCACGTTTCCTTTCCTCATCACTCCCGCGTCAGAGCCCCACCCCCACCGCCAGGCAGCCACTTCACTACTCCTGACCTCTTTTCTGTCACCCCGCATCACCACCAGCACCCATTTCCTCTGCCTCACGTTGCTACACTACACCTCTTTTCTGTGACCCCGAATTATCTTCTCAGCCCCACCTCCCTTTCCGGGCCCCACATTACTACAGCGCCCCCCTTCCGTGGTCCACTTCATTGCTCAGATGGGCTTGTATGGTCCTCTTCTCTTTCAGCTCCGATATCCTTTAGTCCTCTTCCCCCATTTTAACCACCGAACATTATAGCCCTTACGATTTCTTCCTAGCTATTTTTCTCCATTACACTCTATCGGTGGAATCTCGCATCCGCTTTAGCCCTAACCCATGCTTCTGGGTTCTGCAGCTTGGGGTTTTTAACTGTCCCCACTCCTACATTCTCCCCCTCCAACCCCTACCCGGTTTCTGCCCCATCCCGGGCCCTACCATTGACCACACCCTGCTCTTCCTCCTTCCACTGCGGCGCTGCCTTCCCGCTCCCACGGTTCCCCTGTGCCTCCCCACTCCCTCTCAGGTTGCCAGATCATACACCCGCCCTGGGAAGGGGGCATCAGGTATCGCGGCCTGACTCGCGACCAGGTGAAGGCCATCAACTTCCTGCCGGTGGACTATGAGATTGAATATGTGTGCCGGGGGGAGCGCGAGGTGGTGGGGCCCAAGGTGCGCAAGTGCCTGGCCAACGGCTCCTGGACGGATATGGACACACCCAGCCGCTGTGGTGAGTAGCCTGGGAAGCGCCCCCTCCCCCTTTCAGGTCGTTCCTTCCCCAAGTTGCAAACCAACCATAGTCATTTTGCAAGTCAGCAATTTAAATACGGTGGAAACAAATTCACAAATACATTTAATGAATGAGTACTATGTAGGAGGAGGGGTGTTGCTGTGAGCAGTTAGTGGGAGGAAGCAAGCCAGCAGCCAGCACATTCACTTCATCCTCTTTATTAGGGTACTGATCATTGGATGAAATAACTTTGAATTTTCATCTGAGTTCTTTGAGGATCATTAGTAAGGTTTTTTTTAATTATAAAATGATTTCATTACATTTTCTGACACTTTTGTCTCCAACTTAATGACCATATAAGCCAATTTTGTAGTATTATAGACCAGCCATAATAAGAAAAGCAACCTGATCATGCATCCAAATTTACATACATCTACACATTTCAAAGGCAGAGAACTACCCACTTTACGGTGCTGTGAGCAATTCCTATTTTGTGTGTTTATAGCTCCATCTTGGGTTCCTACAATAGAATTGCTGTTTCTTTTTTTCTGGTAGAAATGTGGATACTAGGACTGGGTTGAAAGGGAGAGATAGGGAGGCATAACCATCGCACACCTGGTTTCCTGTAGAAGAGGGCGCTTGTGAACCCAGACCCAAACCTGAGTTCCCTGTACTCCCAAGGGGAAATCCTCTACAACTTGCCTTTCTTATTTTCCTGTCTCTCTACAGTCCGAATCTGCTCCAAGTCTTATTTGACCCTGGAAAATGGGAAGGTTTTCCTGACGGGTGGGGACCTCCCAGCTCTGGATGGAGCCCGGGTGGATTTCCGATGTGACCCCGACTTCCATCTGGTGGGCAGCTCCCGGAGCATCTGTAGTCAGGGCCAGTGGAGCACCCCCAAGCCCCACTGCCAGGGTGAGGGGAACAGCTGCCTGCCTGCAGCTGATGAGATCGCTTGCACTAGAATGGGAGCGGGGTGGGAATGGATAGAGGGGAAGGAAGGATGGGTGTTAGGAAGAATGCTGGGAGGACTTTGGAAAGACAGAGGTGAAAGCCCAACTCTTTCCACCATGCACCTGCCTCAGACTTGGTCCCACAATCCTTTGTACTCACTTTGCTGGGCCTCCCTCCACTCCATTTTCCTTTAGTGTGTTCTTCCTGCTTTCAAGTCTTGGGCCTTTTGTTTTCTCCTTTTCTTCATGAATATCACCCTCCCTCACCTTCTTAAAGTTTAATGACTCAGATTTTTCTCCTGGAAAACCCATCCCCTTTCTGTAGACTTAGAACATCCTATGTATCACTCTTCTAGAATTGATCCTTCGTTATTCATTCTATAATGGAATTACTGTAAATATTCAGAATTAAATTGTACATTACATTTAGAAAAAAAATAACCGGTGAGATCTGGAATTGGAAACATATGGAAGAGACAAAAACGGGGACAGAATGATTAGACAATAAGGACAACTCAAGGGCAGATGGGAAGACTATGGGCCTTGTCTTTACCTTTTACAACCTTGGTCATTCCTTGAGGAAATAATTGCTTTTGTGTTTGCCGCCTCTTTGCCCTACTCATTGTCTATTTCTGCAAACATCTCACTTTTCTGGGCACCCAAACTCTTGTATATTGTCTTCTCTCCTGGAATGAAAATTAAGCTTCAGGGTTCCTCAGTTTTGACTAAGCCCTCATTTTGAGCTTTTAAGAATGTGTTTATACACTAGCCAACTTTTGGCGAATTTACTAAGTTAAGGTATTCAAACAGCAATCATTTAAAACCAATTGTACTTGTAGTTTTTTTTTTTCTTAAAGACACTATAGATATAACATTCAAACTCTACAAAACAAGCTATACCCCGACCCTCATTACTAGCGGGCACAAATTCTGTTGTCCTTTGAAAAATAAAGAAAACACCAAGTCCTGACCCCCAGCCCCGCCTTGCTCTTATCCCCAGGCACCCTTCCCTCAACGCAGTCTTCTCTTCGCTCCGCATGAACAGGTGTGGGAGGGGGCTGGGGATCAGGCCTGGGAAGCTGGGCGCCACTGGTAACTCTTCTCTGATCCCCGTCTTTCCTGCTGCCAGTGAATCGAACGCCACACTCAGGTGAGATCAGAAACCCTTCCCACGTGCACTGCCGCCCCCATCCCTAAACTTCACCCTCCACCAGCAGAATTTCCTTCCCTAGGTTGTGGGTGTCTTATTATTCATCTTCCCCAACCCATTCTAGTTTGCGGCCTCGCCCTCCTCTCCCTACCTGTTTCTTGCCGCCAAATCGTGGTTTTCCGCGCGCGGGTCGGGTTCCCTCCCATCTCCCCGCTTGGCCACGCTCTCCGGGCTCGCGCTCCTCTAGGACTCAGCTTCCAAGCGCGAAGCCCGGTAGGGGGCGGCTGTGTGCCGGGGATCCCAGGTCTCTCCATCGTGGGGTTCCTTCAGACCTCGGGGACCTATTCCTGCCACCCACTACCTAGGTTTTACCGGCGAGATTCCATGGGCCCTGCTCACCGGTCCCACCCGTGCGAGGCCTCGCATCCTCCGTAGACCCTTTCTCGCATCACCCTTCCTCAAGCCTTCCCTCAGCCACACTATCCTTCCCCTAATGCTCACTTCTCGATCCCAGTCCTCACTTTCTCAACCCGTATCTGTCTGCAAAACCTTTCTCGTCACTCTCGGTCTTCCCACCCTTAGTCCTTCGCTCCGTCTCCCCATAGCCCCCTTTAAGAACTGTCACCAGCCCCTCCTAAACAACCCACTCCCGCTTCCCACCTTTGCTCTGCGCTTAGCCTCTCTCACATTCCAAATCCTTTCGGTGTCCTCCCCTCCAGTCTCCTTCGGCGGAGACCCCTCCCTTCTTGCTCTCTCCCTCCTCTCCCTCCCCTCCGGGCCTCGGTGCTGGCTCCTATCCCCGCCCCAGCCCGTGACGTCAAAGCCCCCCCTCCTAGCTCCTCTTCTCCCTCCTCCCTTCTGTCGGTCGGTCAGTCGGCGAGGAGAGTCCGCGGTGGCGGGAGCGAGCGCCGCCTGGCCCTAGGAAGCCCACGTCTCAGCCTTCCCGGGGCTCTGGCCCCCTCCTCCCCATGAGATCTGGGATGGAGGCGCCTCCCCGACGCCCTCCCAGCAGCCTTTCCCAGAAGAAGTGTCCCCCCTGAGCTGCCCCCGCCCCAAGGAGGCCGCCCCCGCCCCTCCTCGCCATGGGTCTGGGGGGCCCCTGTCTCCCGGTGGGGTGGCCGCTGCCCCTTCTTCTGGTGATGGCGGCTGGGGTGGCTTCGGTGTGGGCCTCTCACTCCCCCCATCTCCCGCGGCCTCACCCGAGGGTCCCCCCGCACCCCTCCTCAGAACGGCGTGCAGTGTACATCGGGGCGCTGTTTCCCATGAGCGGGGGCTGGCCGGGGGGCCAGGCCTGCCAGCCCGCGGTGGAGATGGCGCTGGAGGACGTTAACAGCCGCAGGGACATCTTGCCGGACTACGAGCTCAAGCTTATCCACCACGATAGCAAGGTAGCCGGGGTGAGGGACAGAGCGGCTGGGGTAGTGGGAGGCCAGGGCTGTGAGTCCTCTTCGGGATTGCGAAGTAGACCCCTCTCGAGTGTGGCTGGCTGGAGACGCGCAGGAGGTACGGGAGCAGCGTAGGGATGTCTCAGTGGCTCTCAAGGCCGACTCTCTTGCAGACAGTAGGAGATTCGCAGAAATGGTGTGTGTTGGGGGGTCTTAGGTACTGATCCTTTGGAGTAAACTATCCCTGGCCAGGTTTGGGGGCTGGAAGAAACGTCAGAACTGGGCAGCTGGCTCAGGGGTTTACATTTACCATGGTAACAAGGTAAATCTTGGCGTAGGTTGGGGCTGGATGGAATAGGGAGACAAGGGGGAGGATTTTGAGGGACAAGAGGGTTCTACTTTATCAAAACAAACAGCAAGGTAGGGCTGCCTGACTCCTCATCTACCTAGTGGGGGATTCCTGTGAGAATGTGTGGCCTACGGCTCTGGGAAAGACTAATAATAGTCAAGAGGTGGGCTCAGGCACTGGGAGAGTGTATTGGGGTCCATAAGGAGTCCCTACAGCAGCATTGGGGGTGCAGAGTCAGTGTTCAGGAAGATCAGAAAAGAATGGAGAACAGAGAGGGTGGGGAGGAGGGTGGGGACAGTGAAGAACCCCCAGCCTCCGGTGGAACTTGGGGTTCTGGGTTTATTATCATGGCCTAGTGGATTTGAAAAGAAAAACAGCACGTAGGGGTGGGAAAAGGATAGAGGGGAGAGGATCATGATGAAGAAATTTTGGTGGTAGAGACTGGCCTATGGTTAGATTTCTTTACCAGGTTTCTCCCTAGGTGGGAACAGACATGACAGAGGGAAGGAGGTTTGGGTCCTTTCTGACTTGTGGCTCCAGAGACTTGAGATTAGGGAAAACAGTACAGGTGGGAGATTTGGCCATTTTATACTTGGGGTGTGTAGAACATTGGTATGCACCTAAAAATAGACATGGACCTCCAAAGGGGGCAGAAATGAGCCTGCAGGCAGAATGCTAGGGGATGGGTTGTTAGGGGCTTGGAGAGAAACTCAGAATTCCTTGGATTGTTGCCTTCTCTGTGGGTCTCAGGCATCAAAAAACAAGAATCATCATTCGTTTAAAACACCAGTTCAAACTCCTTAGGAAGGAATCCCAAGTAGTATATCTTCGTTTTTATCCATAGAAACCCTGCCCAGAAAATGCCTGCCTGTGGCCTACCCCAGGATGCCCATGGGAAGAATGGCAGGGCGCAGGGGGAAAATTACATGTGAGGGTAGGGAGGCAGGAAGAGAAAGGGTCTTGGTCTCTTTAGAGAGCAAAATAGATAATTGGCTGTGAGGGGGAACTAGAAAGAGGCAGAGAGGGAGCAGGCTTTGGGATGGGGCATGGCAGGAAGACAGGGGCATCTGTCTTGAGCTCTACGTGGTTCCCTAGAGGTGTTGGGAAGCAATGGGGTAGGGGGCTAGGAGAAGGCAGAAGTGAAGGAGGGGGTGTGGCAGAGGATGGGTCTAGGTCCTTGGTAGTTGGTAAGAGGGGAATCCGTGGAGGGGGACTTTGCAGTGATTAGTGTGGTATGGAGGGGAGTATGTAAGAACAGAAAGGGAGGAAATGAAGCAGAAAATGGCACACACATTAGGCCACACATGTCCTGCTTTATGTAACTAGGTTTCTGAATATCCTTATTGTTCATATTAAGTAATTTCTTCAGACAAACAGCAGAGGGACAATCATGGGGCTGGGAGAAGCTGGGGGCAGTATCTCTTCTAATGTAAGTTGGGAAGGACCTCATAATGGTAAAAAAAATTGTAAAGATGCTAAGTAGGAGGCATGGAAGTGTTCCAAACCTACAGGTGAACCCTGCCCTTGACAGGGTGAGAGAGCAAAGCAGGTCGCAATTCAGAGTACATTTTTTGGGTGCTCAGATTTGCCAGCTCCCCCTGGCTCCCTGGGCTTCATGTCTCCAACTTCCCACAGTGCCTCAAATGTCAGGCCTCAGTGGGGAGCAAGCAGACTCCAGGTGTCTTCTTTATTTCCTTTCTAACCCTTTCCACTAAGTTCACTCTCTCCAGTCCCCTGTGACCCTCTGCTCTGACTCCCCACTGGTTGCCATTTCTTCTCCACTTCTTTTGGGGGCTCCAGCAGCTTCTGAAATGTCATCCTTCAGCAGGAGGGGAACAGACAGTGGGGGACCCATGGCTGGTGTTTCCTCCCCCAATTTTCCTCCTACCTTTCTTTTGCTCTCCAGCTTTCCTGGTGCGTCTCTTTCAGGCACCTCTAATATCATTCGGCTTGTGGAGAGTTCCATTCTATTTATTTTCCTCATTTTAGAGTCTTCCTCAACCTCCCCCTTTTTCTAATTGACTTGTCAAATGTCAGGGCCCAGCAGGAAAGGATGGGGTGCTGAGCAGATCCCCTACTGATCTTGTTCCTATTCTCTCAAATTGAAGGTGAAAATTTCATTAAGAAAGCTGTCTGGGGATCTGGGGTATGTGTGTTCCTGCAGACTTTCTGGGCAGATGTGCAGAGCCTGTAAACATGAGATGGGGGGGCAGAGATGACCAAAGAGAATAGGTTTAGAGATGATTGAGGATGAGCAGAAAAGGGGGAGGGTAGACTAGGCATTAATATGGAAGGAAGAATGTGCCATAGTGGTTAGGGCTAAGGTTCCAGATGGAAGACAGGAGAAGGGAGCTCAATGAAAGAGGAAAAACTAGAAACTTGAGAGGAAGTAGAAGGTGGTGAAAATGATGGAAGTGAGCAATTGAGAAAGGCGCTAGGTATTCCAAGACAATAGGCATTGCAAGATGTGTATGTCTGTGCAGGGGTACGGGGACTGGGAGCCAGCTTCATTTCCTCCTCCTTCCTTCAGTGTGACCCAGGGCAAGCCACCAAGTACTTGTATGAACTGCTCTACAATGACCCCATCAAGATCATCCTCATGCCAGGCTGCAGTTCTGTGTCCACACTTGTAGCCGAGGCTGCCCGGATGTGGAATCTTATTGTGGTATGCAAGGTGGTGGGAGGGAGGGTCGTCCCATTTTGGGCTATGCCAAGTAGAGGGATTGTGGTTATGTTTAAGAAGACTAGAGAGAGACCCACTGCCAGGACTCGGCCAGCAGAGAATCTGAGCTGGTTGACCTTCTAGTAGCATTGCCTGAAGGAGCTATGGGGATCCATGATGAGGATTGGTGTGTGTGTGTGTTCTTGAAAATCGCTTTTTCTAGGACAAAGGTGGGAAAGTTTGGAGAGCTGGGAGGAAAATGCAAGCCAAGAAAGGGCAAAAGACACTCCCGGCATCCTCTGTTTTCATGGACACTTCCCATCCTTCTGCCTCAGCTCTCCTATGGCTCCAGCTCACCAGCCCTGTCAAACCGACAGCGTTTTCCAACGTTCTTCCGAACACATCCATCCGCCACACTCCACAATCCCACCCGGGTGAAACTCTTTGAAAAGTGGGGCTGGAAGAAGATTGCCACCATCCAGCAGACCACAGAGGTCTTCACCTCAGTGAGTCCGGACAGGGGATGGGACGTGAGGTCCCAGGGGCATCTGCTCTGTTGTGGGAGATCTGGATGGTTTATCAAAAGTGAACACATTCCAAGTGGGCGAAGAGCTTGTTCTTTCTGTAGCCTGGGGAACACATGAGTTGGGTTTTTGGAATCCTCGCCATCATTTTGTTTTGTTCCCCAGACAGATAGGATTCTGCTCTGTGGAAGTCGGTTTAATTCTGAGTTGAGATGAGAGAGAATATGAACTAGGGAGGCAGTGGGTTCCAGTGCCTTCAGGGGTGGATAGTGTTTGGCAGCTGAGTGTGGAGCTACTGGATGGGGTGGGAAAGAAGAGGATGAAGGCACAGGCAGAGAAATAAGAGACAAATGACAAAGGTGTGGGTTTGGTAGTTGACACAGAGAGATGCTCATAGATAATTTGAAGAGAGACGACGAGTTTGCAGAGGTGGAGAGGAAATGCAGGACTCCACACTTGAAAGAAGTAGCCTGATTATTCTCTTTGGGTTTTCTATGAACTCATTATGTTCAGTGACCCTTTAATCCTCCCTTCCCACTTTTTCTCAGTGACTCAGTCCATTTTTCCTGTGATCCTTTTGTCTGTCTTCCCACTTGCCTCTTGAGTTGGCATCATTCTGTCTATTCTGGACCCTGCTCTGCCTTTTTTCTGTTTCCTCTAATTTCTTCTCAGTGTCATGAGTGGGGTGGATGAGGCAATGTCCCTGGATACAGACCCTGAGGAAGGGCTCATCATGGGTCTTGGACTGGGGGCTTCATTCCATTCTTTCCTCACGGGGCCCAGGGACTGTTGGGATAAGGCTCAGATACTACGCCTTTGCTGTGCGTTTACAGCCTGTTCTCACTCATGAGCTCCGCTTTATCCTGTATGCTGTACCCCATCTTCCTCCTTTTTTATTCCCACCCAAGACACTGGATGATCTCGAGGAACGAGTGAAAGAGGCTGGGATTGAGATCACCTTCCGCCAGAGTTTCTTCTCAGATCCAGCTGTGCCTGTTAAAAACCTGAAGGTGGGTGAGCAGGGGTGGGGGCTCAGCCTGCCAAGGGGTCGGTGGGCGAGCAGGGGTGGTCAGCTGGAAAGGAGAGTCTGGAAGAGGCGGTTGTTCATTCGGTGAGGCAGCCGAGTCTCCTGGGAAGGTTTAGTTCCATCTCCAGTTGACATTTATCCACTGCCCATTGAACATTTTTTTGCACTAAGCAGTTGGAGCTGGGAAATCAACGCTTCAAAAGCACTGGCTTAACCCTCGGGCGCTTTCAGCATCCCTCAGGAGCTCTGTTTCTGTTTTATAGCGTCAAGATGCTCGGATCATCGTGGGACTTTTCTATGAGACTGAAGCCCGTAAAGTTTTTTGTGAGGTGGAGATGGAATCTGGAGCAGGGAGGGGCTGGAGGGCTCTCTGTGGTGGTTTTCTCGTGGGTTGTCCTCATGGCATTTCTGCTCAGATTGATAGCATGTAACCTGAGGTGATAATGAATACCAAGCCCGTCTGTAGGCTCTGACTCCGTCACTTGTCTACATTCAAGCATGTACATACACTTTCTCATTTTCCTCTTTTGTTATTTTAATGGGGGCATTTTGTTGAGCCTTCCCTGTGATTTGAAGATTTCAAAAAAAATATATTATTAAATTTTTAGGTTAGCATAGAAAGTAATAGGTTTCTGTGAAGATTAAAAAAGAAAGCCCTGTTCTTTGATTCTCAAGAGGCTAAACAGTGTCTAGAGAGATAACACCTCCTCCCTCAGAACAAAACCAAACCTCAAATGCTCTCTTCCCCGCTTTGTATGCAGGTCTATAAGGAACGGCTCTTTGGGAAGAAGTATGTCTGGTTCCTCATCGGGTGGTATGCAGACAATTGGTTCAAGACCTATGACCCGTCTATCAACTGCACAGTGGATGAGATGACTGAGGCGGTGGAGGGCCACATCACCACTGAGATCGTCATGCTGAACCCTGCCAACACCCGAAGCATTTCCAACATGGTGAGGGTGGGGACTTGGAAACTGGCACCGGGGTGGAAGGCACTGTGGGAGCATCGGAGGGGAGGGAGGGGAAGAGAGGACAGCAGTGGAGTCCGGTGGCAGAAAGGGACCTGTGCCCATATTGGACTTGTTTGCGTCGTGTTTCGTTAGTTCTACCTGTGCTGTGATTTCCTTGGGCAAGAGAGGAAAATAGTGGCATGTACAGTAGGCTTCTGACAAGTGGAAGGGCTGTTACCATGGAGACAAGGAGCAGTTGGTGAGAAGCCAAGTGAGGGAGAGGCATTAATGGTAATATAGAGGCTTGTACGTATACCAAAGGCACACCTTTTCCAGGGAGCTTCTCTTGACACAGATGTGTTTTTATGTATTATTATTGTTTTTATTTATTATTTGTGTGTGTGTGACTTATGTTAGTACCTCAGAGAGTTGCTTCATATTCACTTCCTTGTTTTGTTTTGTTTTTTTTTTTGAGAGAGATTCTCTCTTTGTACCTTTGGGTGTCTGGAACTCACTCGCTATGTAGACTAGACTGGCCTCAAACTCACAGAGATCCCCCTGCCTCTGCCTCCTGAGTACTGAGATTAAAGGCGTGCATCACCACTGCCCACCGTTAATGTTCACTTTGATTGAAATTAGTTTTTAATATTGCTTTCCCTCAATTTTTTTTTTAAGATTTTGGATGTGACTGAGACTCAGAAACCCTTTAACCCCAGATAATTTTCTAGGGATAGTACTTGAAGCTGGAAGGTATTCTCTCCTGATTTGGGAGGACCAGGGTAGCTGTGTGTGTGGAGCCCTGAGTAGGAGTGGGTGTGGATGTGTCTGGAAGAGACCCTTTCTGTATACAGCACCATACCCCACAGTGCAGGGATCTCAGTAGGTCAGTGGGGTAACCTATATGTCTGTTTGTTATACCTGACGTAACTCCATCTGCGAAATATCTAATTTCAGAGAGGTGAATTAATGAAGCTTTTAATAATGTTTAATTTTATTGAGGAAAATCAGGATATGCTATATGTAACTTCAGGATCTTAATGTCAATACTGTAAACTAGATTTATTAATTACATCTTTTGAGCTGGAGAATTAGAAACAGGAAGGTTTAGTGACTCGTCCTGGGATCATGTATCTCCTAGTGCTCTGTTGTGTTGAACTCCAACCTGCTCTTCCCCATCATTTTCCACGGAAAAGCCCAAAGCCTGGCCAAAGTCTTTATACCTTTATGTGCAAATACTGTGCAGATAATGGTAGTGTTTTAGCAAAGGAGAAATGAGATTCGAGAATCTACTTCTGGCAGTAGATTGTGATAAAGGGCGGGCTGCCACATGCATTCTGGTTATAAACTGTGCTCTGAAATGTTCTAAGGGGATGCTGTGTTTAATTTATCTTAGTTAAAAATTACAGCGAAGAAACACTGGTCAACCAATTCCCTGCACAGGACAAGAAAGCTGAGTCATTTTCTGGAACCCAGAGTGGTGGAGCAGGTTACCAAAGTCAGAAAGGTTTATTAGTGTCCTAAGTCCACAGCCTGCCCCCCTAGAACTCTGCCTGACACTGAGGAGAGAGAAGGAACTGACGAGAGCCTAGAGTTGTTGGGGATCTTGGGTCTCGGGGTAGGATGTTGGGGGCAGAGGTCCTTTCTGGTTTTTCGTTTTCAGAGAAAGTACATTTTTTCAAAGGCACACAGAACCTTCTTGAATCCCCAGCTAAAAGTGTCACATGGAAAAGCCTAGATTTTTCAATAGAGGAGAAAAGCAGCTTTTCAAGTGACTGGGAAGATTATAGGTGAGACAAATAGCATCAAAAGAAGTGGATCAGGGCAAGGGGTGAACTGAGGGGTGGAGTGGGACCATAGAGACGGACGTAGAGAAACAGCACCATTGCCTTCATCTCACAAGGTTGGCCTCAGGTGTGTTTGGATCAGTTCCCAGATTTCCATCAGAACCACCTGGAAAATTAGGTTAGCACCTCGGTGACAGAACCTTTTCTGTAGATCTGGGGTGGGACGTGAGGGTTTCGTTTCTGGAGTTTCTGATGCTGCTGATCTGGTCACCCATGAGAACTATAGGGCAGTGGTTTTCAAAAGAGGTTGCAAAATGTCTGGACGGTGAGGACAAGGGCACTTCTAAACGTTCTATGATGCATGATTCAGCCCCCAGCAACATGACTGTCCTGCTAAGGATGTCAACAGCATGGGGGGTTGAGAAACCCTGGTTTTTAGAAAGAATTTAAGCACCATGTCTGGGAAATGGTGAATTTGAGGCCAGCCTGAGCTACAGGTGTAAAGCCATATATATCCAACCCCACGCCCTCCACCAAGGAAGAAAGAAAGTGAGGGAGGGAGGGAGGGAGGTAGAGAAAGAGAACCATAATCTTTGCCGACTCAAGGGGAAGGATTGTTTTGTCATGATTTTTGGTGTTGCTCTTCTTGGCTAGCTGTGCTGTCCTGAGTGAGCTGAGAAGCAGGGATAATACCATGCTGAGTAGATTAATCCCTTCCCAATATGGTGATTCTCTGATGTAATCTTTACTTTGAACGGAGGATTGGCTAGACCTGAAAGCTGAAGGACTAACCTGCTCAGAAAGTGTTAGCTCTCTGCTGTCTGTGAGCGCTTGCACCTGCGTAGGCTTGCAGCACAGAAGTAGTTCGGCGTACTGCACAATAAGCTCAGCCGCTGGTGCCAGACACCCTGGGCTGTCTTTATTTTATGTTATTTTTTTAAGTTTGTTTGAGTATGTGCATGGAGATGCCAGTGGAGGCCAGCAGTGTCAGATCTCCTGGAGCTGGAGCTACAGGGATCCTGGGCAATAGCATCTGCACTCTTGACCACAGAACCATTTCTCCAGCCCATCTTCCTTTCTTTTTGCTTCGAGATGAGAGTCTTACTATGTGGTAGCTCTGGTTAACTTTGAACTTAGCTGTGTACGCTAGACTCACCTCTAATTGAGATCCTACTGTTTTTGTCTGCCTCCTAAGTTCGAGATTACAGGTGTATACCATTGTGGACTGTCTGTCTGTCTGTCTCTCTCTCTGAAGTGGGTCTTACTGTGTTGCCCAGGTTGATCTTGAACTTACAGTCTCAGACTCAGGTGTCTGTGTCTCCCCCAACTCGCCCTGTTCCTTTAGCTTCATAAGCAGCTTGGACTACAGGTGCTGCCACCACCGTTGTTTCTTTGAGATCAGTGGTCATGTATAACTACAATGTGTTAGAGTAAATGAGACCTGTAATATTTAAGGTGTTGGGCCAGAATTACAGGCCTGAGTGTTGGGAACAAAGATGCGGGTGCAACCAGGGAAACTCACAGGGAGAAGTGTAATATACTTCATACCCAGAATTTTATGTGTTCTTTCTTAATCCTTACAGGAGCTCTTTAACACAGTATTATTCCCATTTTAAAGCTGAATAGCCAGTTTAGTGAGATTTAATAACTTGCTTGAGATTTCTTAGTAAGTAAGTGGTTTAATTAGAATTAGAACCCATTCATCTACTTATCTATCCAATGGACTTTCTTTTTGCTTAAAGATATTATTGTTTTTGATTCACAGCAAAATCGAAAGGTCCACAGTTCCTGTATTTTCCATGTATACCCTTTCCATTGGTTAAACCTCTCCATTGTCAGATTCCACCACTGCATGAGTATATTGATTACAGTTGGTCTTCATCAACTGACCATTGTCACCCAAAGCCCATGGCTTATATTAGGGCCAGCTGTTGGTGTTTTGCATTCTATGGGAACATGTGACATGTGTCTACCTTCATGGTGTTATATGAAGTGCACAGAGTTCTAGGGTGTTTTTAGTGTTCACTGTGAGCTACACACGATGCTAGTTACTCATGCTTATGCGAAGAATGGAGCTTATTCCTGTCGTAGGGTAGTTGACCCTAGACCTTTGTGTTTCAAGGTCAAGGCTGCTTCTAAAAAACTGAACAGGAAAAAAAATGTTTTGGGGGCATGGAAACAAGGCTGAAAAAAATTTCCCCCAAGACAGGGTTTCTTTGCATAGCCCTGGCTCTCCTGGAACTCGCTCTGCAGACCAGGCTGACCTTGAACTCAGAGATCCACCTGCCTCTACCTCCTGAGTGCTGGGATTAAAGACATGTGCCACCACCACCCGTCAGTATTTTTTAAAAATTACATTTTATCCATTTATTTTGTGTATGTGTGCCACACCAAGGTGCACATACGAGTGTCAGAGGAAAACCTTTAGACGCTGGTTCTCTCCCTCCACTGTGCACCCCAGGACTCCAGCTCAGGCTTGGCAGCAGGTGCTTCTGTGTTGAGTCATCTCATTGTCCAGGAGCAAAGATTCTTCATTTATGTATCGTTCCTTCGTTAGAGCACACCTGTGAATGTTCTAATCCAAACAATTATCTGTAGTGATTCTATGTCATACACGTGTTTTGCCAAGAAGAAATTAAACATTTTTTCTATGTATTTCTGGGTGGTGAGGAAGGGAGGGGATGATTGTTCTCTGTTATGTGGAAGGCAGTTCTGAAGAATTCAGTTCTAAGGCAATTCAGGAATTCATTCACCCATAAGTAGGAAGTCAGGTATAGTTCAGGTTTCTTCATCCATGAGAGTTAAAGGAATTGCCATTTTTTACGAGTTCTTGGAAAAAGGTTGAGTGTCAAGAATCATGTGAGTAGTACTGAATCCGGACCTCTGCAGTGTGAAGGGTATTTCCGATGACTGTCACCAGTCTTAAGGAGGCAGCAAACAGAAGTCATACCAGGATAGCAAGAAGTTAGCACCCTAAAGAACAATTTTCCTGGTTGGCAGGCAGAGTGCGAAAGGCTGTGGCGTCGCCTTTTCTGGATCTTTCAAAATTGGAGGAGCTGTTAGCTCCTGGGTCAGCTCTGCTGTGAAAGTCTGAGGGTTGGGAGAATGCCAGCGCTGCCGCTCTTTGTTGCAATATCCATCTTTTCCTTGGCTCTGTCCCTGCTTCTCTCCTTTGCCATTCATTTTCCAGAGTGTTTATTCATCAGATTTCTCTGTTTGTAGTTCTGAGCTAGCATTCTCTGTTTGTAGTTCTGAGCTAGCAGCTGTACAATCTTAAGACCATTGGACCCAGCTAATTTCGCTTTAGTCTTGTAGCTTCCAACCCAAGATAGACACATGGATATAGCTAACGATTTTATCTGTACATATGGTCTACCCGACAACACGAACACAAACCATCCGCTCGAGTCACAGTGTCTGAGCCAGAACTGAGGCCTCTCCCCCTGTGCCCACACACATTCCGATGCTTTCCCTTGTTCTTCCTTCATCCAGACGTCCCAGGAATTTGTGGAGAAACTAACCAAGAGGCTGAAAAGACACCCTGAGGAGACTGGAGGCTTCCAGGAAGCACCACTGGCCTATGATGCTATCTGGGCCTTGGCTTTGGCCTTGAACAAGACCTCTGGAGGAGGTGGCCGTTCGGGTGTGCGTCTGGAGGACTTTAACTACAACAACCAGACCATCACAGACCAAATCTACCGGGCCATGAACTCCTCATCCTTTGAGGGTGTTTCTGTGAGTTACAGCAGCTTTTGTCATGGAAAGGGACACCTTGGAGGGCCCTTAGATGCATGCATTCTCTTGTTTTTTTCAGTTGCTTTTCAGTAAAGTCAGTCATAGACTATGGGAAGAGGGATTCCCAAACCAGAGAACCAAACAAAAGATGACAATGAAAAGAATTACTGTATTCTCATGCTTTTCAACCTGGTTGTTTATGGTTCAGATGAGAGTGTAGGGTTTTTAAAAGAGAAAAAAACTTGAGAATTAATCTCCTCGTTCCTTTTAAAGTAAGGAAATTAGTGCCCAATAAGGTTTGGTGATTGCTCATGTCCCTCTCTCTGGGAACTGTCTCATTCG
Organism: Ondatra zibethicus; assembly: GCA_004026605.1. Classification (NCBI taxonomy): domain Eukaryota; kingdom Metazoa; phylum Chordata; class Mammalia; order Rodentia; family Cricetidae; genus Ondatra; species Ondatra zibethicus. The sequence continues at coordinate 18,864 of PVIU01010615.1, read as the reverse complement.
GATCTCAAGGGTGAAGCTTCTTCTCAAAAGAAAACTGTTTCCAGAATCTAGGGTATGTGCATCTGGGGTGTGGCCTATATGCAGCAGATGCCATAAATAGCCTTCATTCAGAAGCTCAATTACATCAAAAACAGAAGGTTTCAGAGTCCCTGATGTTCTCCTTTCCTCCTGCTTTCATCCCCTCTGCCTTCCTCCACATGTTTCTCCTCAGGGACATGTGGTCTTTGATGCCAGTGGCTCCCGGATGGCATGGACACTTATCGAACAGCTGCAGGGTGAGCTCAGGCCTGAGAGGCTGGGGAAGGGGCAGGCAGGGGCTGAGCTGAGTGCTCACGTGGGAGGAGATCAATTGTGCGTCTCAATAAGACTGCCTGGGACTTTTTGCCTGCATTGCATTGTTCATCAGGCTTTAAACAATGACAAAAAGAACAGTCCTGGGATCCTGGGTAGGTTTTTTTTTTTTTCAGTGATTCTGTTCTTTCAAAGGGCCATGCAGATTAAAAAGAGCGGTTCTTTCTTCCCAGTGGCTTCAGTTTTAGTCCCAGAAGTTGCCTGCCTCAGGCTAGATTGAGGAGTTAAGGGCTCTTAGTGTGTTCTGAAAGATTAAGGAAAGTTGAACCTAGGAAGCAGGTTCTTTTTAAAGGGAATTCTCTCAGTTCCTTGCTATGAGAGAACAATGTTCCTGTCATACATATAGCTGGCCTTTTCTAGATGGCATTTCCGTATAACTTAGCACTGAGGAGTCTACAGAACTTTTGTGAGTTAATCTTCCAGTTCCACCTGACTCAGCTCCTTGTGGTGTGGCCAAGAGACCCAGTTTTTAGCCTCCTGTAAAAAGTTTCTTTCTCTCCACACCTCTGCCACCAAATCCTCTCAGCTCTCTTTGTATGTGGGGCAAGTGAGACTGGACGGCAGCCAGGGTGAAGTGGGTGTGAGGTGGTGTTTGGAAGGAAAGTTGTATTAACTGTGGCCATTCTGGAAGAGAAACCTTGAGGGGCTGCATTTCTGTTACTGTCACTTTAAGAGACAGATGTATCTTATCCAAGGCATTAGAACCCAAGCCAAAGGTTTCTAAAATTAAAGCCACTGGGAAAAAAGATCCTGTAATTCTGTCCATCACAAGAGGGAGGCTAGGCAGAAGTTGCTTAAAGCTTTGGAAGCCAGAATCAAAGTGAGAGACGTTGCTGGAGAGGTGTGAGGCAGTAGAATAGGTGGTAGCCACGCAAGAAGCCTTCCTCTGAGAAGAGCCATAAATGCCTTAAGGGCTATATTATGTATTCAAATTACCTTGGGAAGCACCTTCTGTTGTGAAGTTTTACCCAGGCAGGCGATCTTGGGTCCTTGAGTTGCTTAGGTCAATGGCATTCTGTGCAACCTTGGAGGGCAACTTTGCGGGAAATGGAAGCTTGAAAATGCCTAGGGTGTCTTCTCCCTACCCTTGACAACTCAGGTGGCAGCTACAAGAAGATTGGCTACTATGACAGCACCAAGGATGACCTTTCCTGGTCCAAAACAGATAAGTGGATTGGTAAGTTCTCCTTTGGTCCTTCTGAACAATCATTGTCAGACTTTTGAATGGGCTGGGGGTGAGGGGCGGGGGTGCTGTTGAGTTGGAATGGCAGAGGGGTCACAGCAGGGATTGGGAGTGAACGTGGCCTCCAAGAAGGAAGGGGAGGTGAGTTGATCTTGAACAGGCTTGGGGTCACCCTGTTTTTAAGAGTGCTCTGCTGCAGTGAGTGAGAGGCAGCGAGAAATGGAAGCTCTCCTTCAGCCTTGGTACATTAGGAACAGGGACTTCAGGTCCCTATCAGGAAAATAGCTTTTTAACTGGAGCAGAGGAAACAAAATTTCATGTCGTGATTTTTCTCTTCGAGACAAGGTTTCCCTGTGTAACAATCCTAGCTGTCCTGGAAGTAGCTCTTGTAGACCAGGCTGGCCTCAAACTCACAGAGATCCACCTGACTCTGCCTCCCGAGTGCTGGGATTAAAGGCGTGCGCCACCACTGCCTGGCTCACGTCATTCTTATGGACTGTTTTGTGCTTTTCTTTTTTGACTTGTTTTATTTGTTTTCCCCTCATGTTTTATATATTCATTTTGTGTGCATGTGGAGGTCAGAGGACAACTCAGAGGAGGCCTCTCCTACCACCATGTGGGTCCTGGGAATTGAACTCATGAGGCTGGAGCATCTGATCATCAGGACCTTTACGCCTTGAGCCATCTCACCAGTTTCTGTTTCTGGTTTTTTAGTTTAATTTTCGTTTTGCTGTTGTTGTTTTCCTTTTTTTCAAGTCAGGGCTGCATCCTGTAGCTCAGCATGGCTTAAGTTCATTATGTAAGCTGAGGCTCATCTTGACCTCAGGATGATCTTCCTGCCTCAGGGTCTCAAGAGTGTTGGGATTTCAGGTGTATACTACCATGCCTTGTTTATGTTGCAGGTTTCTTTTCTTTCTTTTTCTTTTTCTTTTGGCGGCGAGGTGGGGATGGTGGGGTCACACTACATAGTCCTAGGTGTCCTGGAACTCGTCTGTAGACTAGGCTGGCCCTCCAGCTCACAGAGATCCACCTCCTTCTTTCTCCTGAGTGTTGGGATTAAAGGAGTGTGCCACGACACCTAGCCTGCCATGCACTTTTTAATCCAGGTATGCTAAGTGACAGGAAATGGGAAAGACACTGGAGGTTAGCAAAAAGGAAGTTCCTACTGATGAGGAAGGATGATAAGGCCATTGAAGGCAGCTGCCACCTGCTTTGCCCAGTGAAGTGTGTGTGTGTGTGTGTGTGTGTGTGTGTGTGTGTGGTGTGTGTATATGTGTGTGCGTGCGTGCACACATGTGTGTGTGCGTGTGTGTTCGTGCGTGTGTGTGTGGTGTACACATCCACATTCGTGCTGTGTGGCCAGTATGCCATGGTGTTCTTGTGGAGGTCAGAGGACAACTTTGTGGAGTTGGTTCTCTCCTTCCATCTTTACCCGGCTCTGGGGATTGAACTTAATGTTGCCAGGCTTAACAATTGCTTTTATCCATTGAGTCATTTTTCTAGTTCAGCTTCATTTAAGTTTAATTAATTTTATATGTTATAGGTGTTTTGCCTACATTTATGTGTGTATGTGTGCCATTTGTGTGCCTGAGCCAGAGATGAGCATCAGAGTCCCTGGAAGTGGAATCACAAATGGTTGCGACCAATGATGTGGGTGCTGGGAACTGAACCTGGGTCCTCTGGAAGAGAAGGGAGTACTCTTAACTGCTGAGCCATCTCTTCAGTTCCCTACTTTATTTTATTACTTATTTTGAGACAGGCTTTCGCTTTGTAGATTAAACTGACCTCAAAGTTGTGTCAATCCTCCTGCCTCGGCACCCAAGCATTGCTTCAACTACTGAGTGAGCTAATATGTCTAGGCTTTGCTTCATTTTTATTATTTATTTATTTTTGTAGCTTGAATTTAGGGCACTGCTCTGTACAGTTATAAATGCTGCCTGGCCTAAATTGGCTTTCTAATTTCTTTTAAATGAAGCAAATTGAAATTAAGTAGGTGTTTTGCTTATCATCATCCCCCCCCCGACAAATTTGAGCTTTCTCTTAATAGTAACTGGAAACACTTTTTGGGAATACTACCCTGCTAGGGTTGTTCTTGTATCTTTTGCTGGAGGTTAGAAGAACACACGGGATACTTTGAGACTCTCCTGGCTTTCTGCTTTTGTAATTGTCTTTTGCACCTTTAATGGTAGCAATAGGTGATGCTATATAGGATTATTTCAGCTGTTCCCCTCTTTTTTTTTAAATAGAGGGTTATTTATTTATTTATTTTTGACTTTTTTGATTTATTTATACAGTATCCTGCCTGTAGGCCAGAAGAGGGCACCAGATCTTATTATAGGTGGTTATGAGCCCCCATGTGGTTGCTGGGAATTGAACTCAGGACCTCTGGAAGAGCAGTCAGTGTTCTTAACCGCTGAGCCATCTCTCCAGCCCCCAGCTGTTCCCCTCTTTAGCTGTCTTTTTTTCCCTGTAAGATGGAGAAGCAAAAAGAACAATCAAAGATAGGCATGGTAGCACACACCTTTAATCCCAGCACTCAAGGGCAGAGGCAGGCGGATAGATAGTTTCAGGACAGCCAGGGTACACAGAGAAACCTTGTCCAAAAACAAACTCAATCAAAGAGACCCTCAACACAGACCCTATCTTCTCTTTTTCTGGTTGTTTCTTGAGGTCCCCAGTGTCCTCCAGCTTTCTGCCTGCCTTAGCCCCTAAGTGCATTTGAGGGCCTCGTGTCTTCAGCTGACATCGAGTGTCCCCCAGCAGCTTGCCTTTCACCCCTTTCTCCCATCCTGCCTTCATGCCACTGTCCTTCCTCCTTTTTCTTTTCCCCTCCTCCCCTGTGCCATGCAGGAGGGTCTCCCCCAGCTGACCAGACCTTGGTCATCAAGACATTCCGCTTCCTGTCACAGAAACTCTTTATCTCCGTCTCAGTCCTCTCCAGCCTGGGCATTGTTCTTGCTGTTGTCTGTCTGTCCTTTAACATCTACAACTCCCACGTTCGGTAAGTCTCTCTTCTGACTTGATCCTTGGCCTGGCTGCCTCTCCAAGGTACTGACGACACTTCCTGAAGACTAAGAAAACTGGGACTCTCAAGGTCATGTATCACAAAGGGTGGCGATGATGACTCTCCAAAAATGTGAGGGGGTGCTAGGCATGACCCCTACCCTTGCTTCAGAGTAATCAGCTAGAAAAACAAGAACATTGGAGGCTTAGAGCACAATCTTGGGCTCTAACTAGAGTATGCCGGTACGACCTTATGCTGCAGAAGCCCTGGGCCCCCCTAGGTTCAGCTCTGTGGCCCAGCAACCTATCCTGAGTATTCTTTCTGTCTGTTCCCAGTCTGCCTCCTTTGTCCACCCTGGGGATAGGGTTGTGCTGTTGATGGCATTTTTGGAGAGCCAAGCCTCCCTAGAGGATGTGGGGTGGGTAATTCTGCTCTTTCTCCCACCCTCTCCGCCTCTGCCTTAGTTATATCCAGAACTCCCAGCCCAACCTGAACAATCTGACTGCCGTGGGCTGCTCCCTGGCACTAGCTGCTGTCTTTCCCCTTGGGCTGGATGGTTACCACATAAAGAAAGGCCAGTTCCCGTTTGTCTGCCAGGTGAGTAGACAGTGGGCCAGTATAGACCTTGCAGAATATGGCTTTCCTAGTCCTCTTAGGAGTACCTTTCCTGTCTCTTCTCTTTCCCTGACCAGTGTCCCCTCTCCCTGTCTTCCCTCTTAGCGTCACCCTTTTGGTTTCTCTCTGGCTCCATCCCTTCTTTCTGGGTGCCAGACCTTTTCCATTCTGCGGTTCCCTGGCTGGTTGCAAGGTTGCTAGGCATGCCTCGCGGAGGAGAGGGGTGAAGCGCTGAAGACAAAGGGAGCGGTCTGCACACAGAGCTTACGAACAATAGTGGCTTGTTTGTGGTGTGGGCTGAGAAACAAAACTGGGCTTTCCCGTGGGAGCCTTGGTTGGAGTTTGAAAGGATGAAAGCAGAATCAAAACAGATAGAGTGGGGGCAAGGGACGTATTGCAGAGGGAGGAGGGTCTCTGGCCCATGGAGTTTCTGGGACTGTGGGGCAAGGCTGGTTTCAATGATGTTTGAATGGTTCTCTACTGTTATGAAGCATCCACTCTTTCCCTGGTTCCTTCCACTGGCGTTCTTTCCTCCACTGTGTTTCTGTCCTGATCACACACTGTGCACACACACGTGCACTCATGTCCTCAGGAAGTGTCTGTTCCTAGTGGGATCAGCATGCAAGCAGGAGAGAGACAACTCAGAGATACATCCTAGGAGGGATCTTTAGAAAGCGCTGTGGGCAAAGAGAAGGGAAGCAGCTCACAGTCCATGTTAGAGTGGCCCCCAGGAAGGAGGTGGTGCTTGTGCCTTGAAGGACGGTGCATGAGATCAGAAAGAGAGTAGACGAGGGAGACTGAGTGGTTCAGCGTAGCTTGGTGGGACACAGGGATGGTGAGGTCCTGGCTAGTGGTTGGGCTATACTGTGTCACATTCAGAGGTGTGCAGGTGGTAACTGTAGGCACTAGACCAGTAGTCTTTAGCAAGAATACCCTGGTGCTGTAGCAGTAGAGAAGGATGGAGTCCCAGCCTTCCCTTTCCTTTTCTCCATACTCTGCTTGCTATGTCCTGCCTGTCTTTTGTCATCCGGTCACTGTTCACATTGCTTCCTGCAGTTCATCCACCATGAGCCCAGTCCCACCTATTACCAGTGTCTCTTCTCCCTTTCTAGGCCCGCCTTTGGCTCTTGGGCTTGGGCTTCAGTCTGGGCTATGGCTCTATGTTCACCAAGATCTGGTGGGTCCACACCGTCTTCACAAAGAAGGAGGAGAAGAAGGAATGGAGGAAGGTGAGTGACTTCCCAGACCCAGCCTTTGATCCCAAGTATAGAGAAGACCTTTCTAACCTGTCTTCTCTGGATATCTACTCAGACCCTAGAGCCCTGGAAACTGTATGCTACTGTAGGCCTGCTGGTGGGCATGGATATCTTGACTCTTGCCATCTGGCAGATTGTGGACCCCTTGCACCGAACCATTGAGGTATCTACCACTTGAGAGGAGTTTCCAGGATCAGGAAGCTGAACAGGGCCTATCAACTTGGCATCTTCAGGGCTATATTTGGTCTTGAAGTATATAGTTACTTAGTGAAGGCCAGGTGTGGTAGCACATACCTTCAATCCCTTCACACCTTCAATCTTAAAGCACAGAGGCAGGCAGAGCTTAGAGTTTGAGCATAGCCTGGTCTACGTACTGAGTTCCAGGCCAGCCAGGGCTACATAGTGAGACCCTGACTTTAAAAAGAAAAGGAAGCCACTCAGGGAGGGAGCTTCTCAGCCTTCTTTATATCCAGGGTTCTTCTGTCTTTCCCAGAGCCTTATCAAAACCTCTGGGTTTATCTAGAGAAGTGATGTGTCAGGGATCTGGGAGGATGTGTAGGGTTTCCAAGCATCAGGGAAAGTGGGGAACAAGCCTTTCTAGTGTGTTCAGGGAAATGTCCCAAGGCTTGGCGTGGGATTTGGTGCAGTACTGAGTCTCATAGGAAAACAGGCAGGGCTGGGGGCTCAGGAGCTGGAGAAGAGTATGGTCACTCATCCTTTTGCTCCTTGTCTCCATCAGACTTTTGCCAAAGAGGAGCCAAAGGAAGACATCGATGTATCCATCCTGCCCCAGCTGGAGCACTGCAGCTCCAGGAAGATGAATACATGGCTTGGTGTGTGGGTTGTGGGTGGGAGGAGGGGAAGGAGGAAGCATAAGCAGGAGGAATGGGTAACAGCAGGAGACCAAGGGAGAAGGACCATTGGAGACAGCTTCTATGCCCTTATCACTGCACTAGAGTAGGAGAGCTTTGGTCTTTTGCTGTGAGTAGTGATGTTCTGCAAAGGGCCAGTGCAGGTGGGTGACCCACCCACCTGTTACTGACCAGCTCCTGAGAGTAGGACCAAGGCCGTGAGGTCATAGGCTTAGCCTCTCTTCAGCCTGTCTAACATTCCTCTGTTGTACAAATTCACACGGTGAACTAAAACCCTTAGCCAGGACTGCATGTTCCTGCCTGATGGGCTAAGAGTTGAGACACTGTGTAGCATCCATTGGGTCATTTCTAGCTGCTCCATAGGAAGCTGAAGTGAGGTCTGGCCCATATGGGTGGGGGCCACACTGAGAATTTGCTATGTCAGAGGGGCTGGAATGGAAAAGAAAGCTTCCTTTACCCAGGGGAGCTACACAAAGCAGTAGTAAATGAAGGACAAGGAAGAGGAGGGTTGAGTTGGGAGTGTGACTGTTCTGTTGCCCAGGACACTTTCCTGTTGTCCTAGGCATTTTCTATGGTTACAAGGGGTTGCTGCTGCTGCTGGGAATCTTTCTTGCTTATGAGACCAAAAGTGTTTCCACTGAAAAGATCAACGACCACAGGGCTGTGGGCATGGCCATCTACAATGTTGCGGTAAGCTCCCCTGACACCTGGTGTTAGTCCTGGACACGAGAGCTGAGACCATTTGAGGAGAAGTCATAAAACACTGGTTAATGCCTTGATTTATAAAGTCATTGTTGTATTGCTTTCCTGAGGAGACGTGAAAAAATGTCAGTTCACTCTAGATAGGGTACCGCAATAGAAAAAGGAAGTGACTCTACCAAGTCTAACTTGGCATCCTGTTGTCATTTCTGTTGCTGTGATAAAATACCCTGACAAAAAGCAGCTTTGAGGAGAAAAGGCTTATTTTAGCTCAAAGTTCCAAGTTATAGTTCAATCACGAGGGAAGTCAAGACAGGAGCTAGTCATCCAGAGCCAAGAGCAGAAAGAAATAAACGCATGCCAGCTTACTCATGGTGTCCTCTACAGGGACTGAGTCCTTCCACGTCATTTAGCAATAGAAATCAAGACAATCCCCCCAATATGCCCACAGACCAAGCTAACATGATCTAGACAATCCCTTGTTTATAATCACCTGCGTGATTCTAGAGTTTAGAATCTAAATGCTGTCAAATTAATAAAGCTGACCATCACACTTGGCGAATCTGTGCATTTGTTGAGTTACTATAGGAGAATGAAGGAGTTAATGGCATTTATGCCATCTAAAAAGTCCACTTATAGCATGAGTGATGGCTCACGATAACTGCATACTTAGAGTTAGCTGCCCAACTTGCAGGTAGTTCCACAGGAGAGCATTCTTTCACCAGGAATTAGTTACTGCTTTTATAACTTTGGGGATAGGCCTCCTTAGTCTTTTAATTGAGTTTCACAGGTCTCCCTCTCTTTGGGAAAGGAATGTTTCAACTCAGAGTATGTAACTACACAACAGGTTAGAAAGAACACTACTTTGGGGCTGGGGTGATAGGTTCTGATGCTTCCAAGACAACTTACTGTGCTGGATTTGGTCCTTAGAACACACATCAGAAAAAGCTGGGTGTAATGGCATGCCCTTGTAATCCCAATGCTGAGGAGATGCAGACACATAGGCCCTCAGTTCTCAATGACCAGGCAGCCTCTGGCCAATGAAGGACTCTGTGAAAAGCTGGAATGGAGGAGGAATGGCAGCTAAGGTTTTCCTCTAGCCTCCTTATGTACATGCATTCACATGCATGTGTACATACGTATTCTCCTGTACTACACATATATAATCTAGACAGATAAGAAAAAAGCTGAAGAGAAATCACACTACATTATATCATTTTGCACCTACCTAGTGAAGTAGTCTTAAGGACTGAATGCAGAGATCCTGAGGGAAGCATTGATCTAGAGCTGAGAACTGGTTTAGAAGTTTATTCCTGGGTTTCAGCTATTTAAAGTTGAGGATTGTCCTGAATTCGTGCAGCATTCACCAGGAGTTTATCTTCATGGACTCTGTCTTTGGGGAAGGAAACCCTGCACCTCACTTGAACCGATATTGGGTCTGAGTCTCCCAAATGCTGTCTCCTCAGGTTCTGTGTCTCATCACTGCTCCTGTCACCATGATTCTTTCCAGCCAGCAGGACGCAGCCTTTGCCTTTGCCTCTCTGGCCATCGTGTTCTCTTCCTACATTACTCTGGTTGTGCTCTTTGTGCCCAAGGTGAGGCCAGGCTCTCTCCCGCTCTCCCTGGACAGAACCAGGACTTCCAGTCTGTCCTTTTTGTGTTTCCATTGCTCTTTACCCCAACACTTTACCAGGTGCTCGCTCACACAGCTCCTTTGCCCCCAGATGCGTAGGTTGATCACCCGAGGGGAATGGCAGTCTGAAGCACAGGACACCATGAAGACAGGGTCATCCACCAACAACAATGAGGAAGAGAAGTCCCGACTGTTGGAGAAAGAGAACCGTGAATTGGAAAAGATCATTGCTGAGGTATGTGGTGACAACCCGGGTTCGCGTCTAAGGGTGGGTTGTCCGAAGTGGAGTCTGAGATACAGGTTCGGGTGTTGGTGATTTACAGAGCTCATCAAACCTGTAAGGGAGCAGGGGCGGGAGAGGGAAAGGGTTGAGACTCAGTCTCAAGAAAATTTAGTGTTAGCCCGAGGAGGGGGAGGAGGCTTTGACATGGGGACTATAGATTCAGACCTCCTGTGGCAAAAGAGCAGCCATTGGCAGTAGTTAGGGGGAGGCCATTGTGAGCCATTACTAGCCCACACTCACAGGTGCTGGGTGAGGCATATGGCCACAGCATATCTGTTCTAGGCAGCTGCCCACAGTGTCCACTGTGTCCAGGCTGTAGTTAGGGACCAGTGCGGTACTGGGGGTGGAGGGTGGCAATCCAGCTTGGTTGATGCAATCTTCATTTATTCTCCTTTTGTTTTTTAATTCACTTATTTCTTGATCTGTTCTCTTGGTGCCTTTACGTTCTGTGGCTTTCTTTGTTCTTGATTCGCATTTTAATTTCTTCTCTCACTGTACATTCCATCTCAATGCCTCTCCTCCCTTCCCCTCCTTCCACTCTACACCCTCCTCCCACGCTCCCAATTGTGCTTCTTCCTCCAGAAAGAGGAGCGTGTCTCTGAACTGCGCCATCAGCTCCAGTCTCGGCAACAGCTCCGCTCACGGCGCCACCCCCCAACACCCCCGGACCCCTCTGGGGGCCTTCCCAGGGGACCCTCGGAGCCCCCTGACCGACTTAGCTGTGATGGGAGTCGAGTGCATTTGCTTTACAAGTGAGGGGGTATCAAGAAGGATAAGGCCAGTAGGGGAGGGAAGGGTGTGGGAAGAGGGTGGGGGACTGGGAGGAGGGCAAGGACTCCTATCTCCAACTGGGAGAACATGCTCCAATCCCCCTCTTATAAATATATGTCACTCTGTGCATTTGGAGTTATTTGGGTCTCCAATACTCTGGGAAACAGACTGTTTTCTCTCTTATTCATTCATATAATTTTGTATCGCTATTTCACAGTTTGGTTCGAACCCTTCTTGAAGCTATTCACTCATAACCCCAGAGGGGCAGCTTACCATATTTTTCTCCCACATCCTGTCTCATGTAGTCATCATGGAAACTCCTGCAATTTCAGCAGCTGGGGTCTCCCCACAAGTGTTCTTCCCACACTGGCAGGACCCTCTCCATTTCTCAGCATCAGAATCCCCTTCCATTGTCTTTGTCCTTCTACACATCCCCATGTTTTCCTCTCCTTAAATGTTGCTTCTTCCAGGAGCATCAGTCTTACCCAGGTCCACATGCTCTTTGCCTCTTTGCTCTGTGTGCTCTGGGTCCCCAGCACACATACCCCATCCTCCAAGTGTGGTGTTTCCTGAGTGCTTTCTCATGCTGCCATTACTTGCGCTGTCTGCATACCCTGCACCTGTGAGTGACAGTGGTTGTGGATATGCGCTGTGGTGTGCTCTGGTAAGTATGTGTGATGCATTGAGCACACTACACTGTCTTCCTCATGTGCACACGTCACATCTTTCTGTGCTGTGGTATGCTTGGGTAAGTGTGTGTGATGCGTTGAGCACACTACGCTGTCTTCCTCATGTGCACACGTCACATCTTTCTGTGCTGTGGTATGCTTGGGTAAATGTGTGTGATGTGTTGAGCACACTACGCTGTCTTCCTCGTGTGTGCATGTCACGTCTTTCTGCATTTTACCTGTGCGACCCAGTGCATTGCATATTGACCTATTTGCATCTTAACATCATGTGTATGTGTGTTTCCCTGGCTGTCTTAACATCATGTGTATGTGTGTTTCCCTGGCCGGCTTCATGGTAGTCTTCTGTCTTACTCCACCTTCTGAGTGTTTGGATTACAGTTGTCTGCCTCTCTGATGTCATGTCTTTTCCCACCAGAGTCATGTGTACCTAACATGCACATAGTTTCTCCCTAGTTCATGTGTTCTGGGCCATCTACTCCCTCTCCTTGTCATTGTGTTTCCTCTCAATGTTCCCTGGATTCTTTGCTGTCATGTGTACCACCCTAGGTCTGTACTCATAATTATCTCTCAAGACTGCATCTTAGTTTTCTTTTCTTTATTATCATTATTGTTATTTTTCAGAAGTAAGGGAAAAGAAACGGGTACAGATTGGAGGCTGTTTGCAGTGGATAGGAGGTCCACATCCTAACCAAATGAAGGTGTGGACAGATGGACTGATGGGGCAGGAGGCAGTGTCCTTTTCACACTGTGTTGTCTCTTGGGGAAGGATCTCCCTGAATCTCAATAAACCAGTGAACAGTGTGACTCAGCACCTCACCCTCCGGCCAGTGAACTGAGTGGACACCAGGCCAGGAAGGGAGAAGCCCAGGCTCTCGGGCTTGAAGTGAATGAAAAGGCTTTGAAGTGGAGAGGCGCAAAGAGATGTGTGACTGATCCATGCAGGATTTCGCAGGGCAAAGCAGGACAAGATTAAGGCCCTGATTAGTGGGTGATGACGTTGGTGGTGAAAGTGTGGGCTCTGGAGTCAGACTGCCAGCGACAGGCCTGTACCATGTGCAGAAATGTCTCCTAATCTCTATTCTCCACTTTGGGGAATCTGGTAATAACAGTAATGATGATGCATTTCTCAATGGAGTGCATACAAGAGCTAGGCTAATTATGCATTCCGATGCCTGGATCTGCTTGGGCCATGGAAGCCTTTGTTCCAGCTGCTTCCTGGATTCCCCGACAATGGTGGCCATGGTCTGGGATCCTGGAGCAGTTGGCTGAGCAGATGTGAAGAGTCTCCTCAGAAAGGAAGAATCACAAATAAACAATGACTGCCAGGCTACAAATATGTATGTATGTGTATATGTATATGTTTGTGTATGTATGTGTGTTTGTTTGTGTGTATGTATATATATATATATATCCCTCTTAGTGGCAAAAAAGTCCTTTTGGCTTTTTTGAAGCTTTTTCATGTGCTGGTTTGTTTTGTTTTGTTTTATGATAATGGTTCTTCCTCCCTGTCTCTGCATGAAAGCTACAAGGGTTAGATGGGCCTTGTCACTCCACTGTCCTCTTTATGGCGGGTTAAATCCTAGGCCCCCTTTGAAAACAACCCATAGTGATTATCTACCTTGGACCGATTGGATTTAATTTGAGTTTCCCTTCTTCCTGCAGTGGAATTTTTTCAGAGAAAAGAGAGGAGGCCTGTGGAGTAGAGAAACCTGCAGTGTAGAAATTAACAGTTGGCTTCAGAAACTATTGCCCAAGGCACAGACCAGCTCTGGGTAGATAGAAATTATCCCTCTCAGAACTGCATTGCACATCGGTGGGGTGTGAATAGTAAGTAAATCAAGGGTCAGAAGTTCCATGATAGCCAAGAGTGAGACAGACTCTGTAGCAAAAAGTGCAGAATCCCAGCCAAATAGCAGAGCTGACAGAAGTGTTGCAGGGGCCACTTGTTCATCCCGGCCACCCAGAACCAAAATAATCACACAGAAACTGTATTAATTAAATCACTGCTTAGCCCATTAGCTCTGGCTTCTTATTGGCTAACTCTAACATATTAATTTAACCCATCTCTATTAATCTATGTATTGCCACATGGCTGTTGCTTACCAGGTAAAGTGCTGGTGTCTGTCTCTGGTGGGGCTACATGCCTTCTCTCTGACTCTGCCTTCTCTCTCCCAGCATTCAGCTTAGATTTCCCCACCTGGCTCTGTTCTCCTATAGCTCTGCTATAGGAAAGCAGTTCCTTTATTAACTAATGGTAATCACTGCTTACAGAGGGAAATCCCACATCACCTCCCCTTTTCTGTTTAAATGAAAAGGAAGGTTTTAACTTTAACACAGAAAAATTACATATAGAAAAACAGGTATCAAGCAAGAATTACAGTTACAATATTTATATCTACTTTATCTTTTATTATAACTAAGGGAAACTATAACTATAAATTCTTCAACTCCATCAAAGACTCTAAAAGAATATAATATTACCTAAGTAAACAGGAAGTGCATTGTAAGCAACTTCCAAAACTCTAGAATTGACAGAGACTTCTGGCTACCTGGACAGTCACCCAAAGTTCTTCTGTACCCTTGGGATATTCATCTAGCAGAATTTTTCATGAAGCTGGAACCCTGAAGGATGGTCTCACTTTTAGACAAGTTCAGCAGTCATTTCTCTGTGTGTAGTTTCTTGCCCAAATGGCTAACCAACTCCATAAGGAGCCTCTTTGATGCCCATCTTCCTCTTGAAGTAATTGGTGCTGCCAGGAGCAGATGTGTCTCATTGTCATGAAAAGTCCTAAGTTCTTAAACATTTTAAATGCCATATTCTGTAGTCTTTGAAAGGTTTGAAGAATGCCTATCCATCTGAAATACATCTCTGTACATCTAGAAAATCTAACTAACATGACTACATACTTGATGATTATTAACCTATATTTCTTAACTATACATTATATTTTTAAATGAACTGCACAATTACAATACCTTAATCAGGAGCAGAAATATACATATAACAAAATTGACCTTAAGTTTGTATCAATAAACCAAGATCCATACCAATGTAAATCTCTATAGCATATCCCCCCTTTAAATGTAAAAGAACATTTATAAGCAATATTTGGGAATATGGGTATAGTTATTCTCCAAATTGCTTTCTGTTATTTGGCAAAGTAATTTTTTGAGGGGTGTTCAATGCAACCTTTCAGGGGATCTTGATCCATCAAATCAAATTAGTCTGTGAGGATTCCACAGGTTCTCATCCTCTATGGAAACAAAAGAAAACTTCTTTTCCAAAGTAACATATCCTTAGACCCAAATTCTGAAGTTAAGATACCTTTATAATATATGTGCTGGTTTAGCTTAGCAGCCCATACAATGAAATGTCTCTCTGTACTTAGTTCATTCACAGTCAAAAAAATTCAAAGAAATCACAATAATATACATAATCCAGACTCTCTCTGTATATTACATCTTTATGTGGCTTTTTAGTCTATTGCTTTTTAATATTCTATTATCTTTACTCCTTTAATCTTTGACTGTCTGTACTCTGTCTTTTTAACTCTCTATACTCTTTTTCTTCTCTCTCCCAAGCCTATGTACATTCATCCAACACTGTGAACCATTTAGAGGTCTTTTCCATCTGAATTTGTCTTTATTGTGTATTTATAATTAATTATTTTCTGACCAGGACTGCTTCCTAAAAACTTAGGCTGCAGCATTACTAGAGCATACACAATACTTCCTGCTTGCTCCACACAGTCCAACATGGTGGAAGTTCATTCATTGCCTCTGCAAGCCGTGCACATTGCCCTAGTTCAGAGTATGCAGCGGGTCTGTGTCAAGCCATTAAGTAAGTGTTAGCACGTTGCTCAGAAACCCCATTTAAAAGTTCAGCCTCCTGAAAGAGCCAGAGGTCACCCTGGCAACACAGCCCAGAAAGCCTGCATTTCAAAACAGTGTGGCTTTTTTTTTTTTTTTTACAGGAAAACCTCTCTTAAAGGAGCCATGCCTCTGCTTGCTTCTAGCAAACAGAGCCCACCCAAGAAAATGTCACTACCAAACCATGCTTAACTTTGTTATTTTGTGTCTAGGATTCCTTTGCAAGCCCTCTCAGGTTTTAAGTGGTTTTAGCTGGCCACGTGGGTACCAATTTGCCCACATCACAGAAGTGCTTGGTGCAAAGGTCTAAAGGAGCTCAGGCAGCATCTGCTCCTGTGCTCGGTGGAGCTGACTGCACTTCTAGCTTTGCCTCAATCAGGTGACTACCTGCTAAGACCCAGTGCCCTGTTCCTACCCATGGTCTTTTCTCGCCTCTGCTCTAGCCCCAGTCTCTAGAGATTCCTGTTGAGTATTTACTTCTATGTGACTATTACTTTTGTAATTCACTTAAGATCGGGCTTCATCTCTATCACCCATGTTTAGCTTCACCCTCTCTACGTAGTTCATGTTGTCCCTAAATTGGCCTCTTGCTGAAGCTTTCTAAGTGTTGGGATTACAGGTATGTACTACCATGCCTGTCAACAGGTGTTGTTGTTTATTTGTTTTTTGACACAGGGTCTTATACCATAGCTCTGCCTGGAGTGTGGTACTCACTATATAGCCCAGGCTGGCCTTAAACTCATGGTGATCTTCTTGCCTCTGCCTTCCATGTATTGGACTATAGCTGTTAAGCATCATGCCTAGCAACAAGTTTTATTTTATTTTTGAGACAGGGTCTTGTTAGGTAGCTCCGGCTGGGTAGTCCAGGTTGAAATTTACAGAAGTTCTCTTGTAGCTTTCCTTTCACAGTCAAAGGAGTCACTGCACCTGGCTCCATTAAGAAGTGCTGACTGCACAAGTCAGTTACTGCTGCCATCACAGCACTAGGAACTGGGAAAGAGAAGTAAGCAAGATGTCCCCCAAGAGGGAGAGGAGAGAGACAGAGACAGATCCCTCACAGCAGTCTATGGGACCTCCAGATGAAAAGTTTTTGCACCCCAATAAACCTCTCTGCCGACACAATAATCCAAATCATACCATATCAAACCAAATTAGAAAAAGCCCAGGTTTAATGGATATTAGCGCTCCCTGGTGGCCTTCCAGGGATGGAGACAAAAAAGGAAGACAAAGAACCCAGTGCTGTTCTCTGGGGGTCAGTTTAAATACTCTGCAGGAGTGGTCTTGAGTGGGCTTTCTGGGAGGTGGAGTGGAGTCTGGACCGAGCAACTCCCAGAGGGGGGGCCTTGGGATGGAACTTTCCACCCAAACGGTAAGGTTGTAGGCTCATTACTTGGCCAGAAGACTGTACATGGGGGAGAACCTTGTTGGCAATAGGAAGTGGAGCCAACATCCAGACTGTGTTGACTGCTGTGTAGCCTGGTACACACAACAGCTTAAACAACAGCAACGTCTTTGTTTCTGTGGGCTAAGCATTAAATAAGCTACGGTGAGGGAATTCCACACTACACAGCACCCTGTGGGTTTGAAGATAGGGAGCCAGGTTCTAAGTCCTGTATAACCCCCAGAGGTGGGTTTTGTTCTGGGCTAGCAGGCTCCGTGGCTGGGGTGTGGACTTAAACCACTACACAGGGCTTTTCCTTGAGATCTGGTTCTTCTGATGTAGTAAACTAGATTCCAAAGGTGAGTGTCTTTGGAGGTGGGAGAGACAGGTACATATGTATTTTTCAGCAAAGCCTTGGAAGTCACACAGCACTATTTCTGCTGCATTCTACTGTGCTAGGTTTAAGGGGTAGACTGGACTGTTACTCTGGGAAAAACACATGTAGGACAGAGTAAATATATCATTACGAGTTTATCTGGAAACATAATTCACTAAGGTTATCTGCCTTCTACAAAGACAGTGTTCACTATAGCATGCATCTTCTCTCTTGATCATCAGGTTTGTTTGTTTGTCTGTCTGTCTGTCTCTGTATGTCTTTCTTTTGAGAAGGGCCCTCACTAAGTAGCCCTGACTGACCTGGAACTCACTATGTAGCCCAGGCTGACCTCAAGCTCAGAGCTCCACCTGCACGTGCCTCTGGATTGCTGAGACAGCAGGTGTTTATCATTGTACCCAGCCTGATCAAACCAGTCTTGTTCATCTGATATTCAGCATTTCACCAGGCCCCTTTTTGGGGAGACTTCAGGGCCATTTGCTATCCCAGACCTGCCCTTTCTGCCTGTCTTGTTTGAAGATGGCTCTGCTAATTGCAGCTTCCCCTCACAATACTCCATAACCTTAGGACACGTGAGACAGACAAATTTTGGCTTATTCACCAAGGCTTTTAGAGCAGGAAATTCTTTATTTTGTCCTTTGTGTTCCATTAATCAAAAGGCAGTCATAAAAGTGGATTCCACATCAAGCTGCCTTTCAAGCATGTGATTTACAAAAAATACATTGACAACCGTTTGTATTCTATCCACTTCTATAGCTCCCCTGGAGCAGAAACGTTCTTAACCTGTGGACTACGACCCCTTTGGAGATCAAATGACCCTTTCACAGGGCTTGCATATCAGCTGTTCTGCATATCAGATATTTACATTACCATTATTTATATTATTACATATTACATTACCATTATTTATATTACATTACCATTCATAACAGCAAAGTTGCAGTTATGAAGTAGCAATGAAATAATGTTACAGTTGGGAGGTCACCACGACATGAGGAACTGTATTAAAGGGTCATAGCATTGGCAAGGTTGAGAACCACCACTTTAGCGACTGGAAACTGATGAAAGGTGATTTCCAGTACAGTGGCAGCTGCACAGGAATACAGATGTGGGTGCCTTGCAGGCTTTGGTAAAGCAAAATGGTGTGCATCTCCTGGTGTGTGTAGTAGAGGGAAAAGTCTCTGTCATAGGGTCCATGCCTGAGGTTTTTCTTTGTCTGCCTGAGGTCCTGCAGGCAGGTAAAAGCTTAATAAGATACAAGTGTGAGATTATTAACATGTGCTTTGTGTGCATACTTTTGAGATTACAAGTTAGTTTACCCAAAGAAGGTTTTTTCTTTTTCAATTATTATTTCTGAGTGAGCGGGTAGAGGGGAATTGGGTTACAGGAAGGAGATCAGGGAAAGTGTGATAAATATCAGCCTGAGAATAAAAACTTGTTATGCAGATTTAAGTAAGTGCCCTCCTCACTGATAAGAATGAGGCCTTTTCTAATGTAAATTTCCTTTAGAAAAGGAAAATTTGTTCCCTGCTGGGCAGCATTCCTTGGGGGTTGATTTCCTATAGCCTTTAGCTCAAAGTAATCTGATTGTTGAGGAGACCTGTGTTAGCTGGGCAGTCCTGGCACACACCTTTAATTCCAGCCCTGAGGCAGGCAGATCTGAGTCAGAGGTTAGCCCGGTCTACAGAGTGACTTCCAGGACAGCCAGGGCTACACAAAGAAACCCTGTCCACAAACAAAAACAACAAAGAGTTGTGTGTTGTGCTGGGTGTGGTGAACGTGGCTTTAACCCAGGCTACATATTGAGACTCTGTCTCAAAAATATAAATATAGAAGATAAAGCTGTGTATTTTGAGAGCTTAC